>JAQQZY010000013.1:10622932-10635556 GCA_030068375.1 Ostorhinchus rueppellii | reverse complement strand
GTGTTTTTTTTATTTTTTTAATATTTTATGATGTGTGATATATTACACTCGCTCACACACACACACACACACACACACACACACACACACACAACTGTAGACAACTACTACACAACTGTAGACAACTACACACACACACACACACAACTGTAGACAACTATACACACACACACACACACACACGATAGACAACTATTACAGAACTATACAACTGTTGACAACAATACACAACTATTACAAATACAAAAGTAGAAACTATTACACAACTTTGTAGAACTATTTAGATGAAAATATAAAATATAAAAATGAGATGAGTATTCTAAATGACAAAAATATAACAAGACAGAAGATGTAAACACCTGAAAATAAAAGATACTATTATGATGACGAAGACACTATTGGTTTTTTATTTGATTCAATCCACTACTGTTCACTCCCACGGCTGAAAACCAGTTCAAATCAGTACTTTCTGTCTGTTTTCGGATCTGGAGTGACCAGTACGTGACCCTTGACGCGTCTGTCGGAAAGATTTTTAGACCCAGAAGCAAAAGATACATAAGGATAAGGAAAAACAAAAAATTCAGGAACCTCAAACCCCAGTACCAGAAGCCACGTCAGAGCAAGTGAGAACATTCTGCTGCAAAATACTGTAAAAAATGTGCTAAAAACTGACACGAGGCGAAATTAAATGCAACTTCAGTCAGAGGAAACGCGTCTCCACAGATACCAAACATGTCAGACTGCATTTTTGCGGCGCTGCGTTAAAACAAATGATATTTAAGTCATGTGGGATATTTCCATCTGATGTAATGATGCAGCTGGAGCAGTCGTGGAATCTTTGGTCGGAGTTTTTAAGTAAACGTGAGCATCATGAAAGACTGGAACCACCACATACGGAACATGGATGTCGTGTTGAGTTAGAGCTTATGGGGGAGGGAAAGGGCTTTTATTTGCTTCGGGGCTAAATTAAAGTTGAAAATCAAAGTTTTTTTTCTTTAGTAGTCTAATCTTGCGCTGTAACTCGAGACGGTGGGAGTCGGCGGGGCTGTACTTGAATGCATCGCGAGCGCCGTGGCCCCTCGGTGCTTTGCCGAGGGTGACTCCAGCAGCGACAATCACAGGATCAGAGAGCCTGGGGTGGGGGGAATCCACCATCGACCCCCCCCTACCCATCTCCTACCCCCCTCCGTCCATGATAAATGAGTTTGTATTGTCTGTCAGGCCGGCTTCCTGCCAGCCCAGGTCACTGGTTATTAAATTACCACTTGTCACTGTCCTAAATACTGATTGATGGATGAGCACGGCCAATGAAGGACTCCTATGACTTTTGTCCCCCCTCCCCAGTTTCCTCGGCGCTCCTGAAACCTAGACCAGATTGTTATTGACACGTATTGAATGCAGGCTGGTGGCCTCTTTACCCAATTGTTCCGTCTCCTACTTTTCTTGTTTCGAGCTCAGCACACACACTTCAAGACTTGGAGGCTCGTTCGCAAAATATAATTCGCATTCAGTTTATTTATTTTTACGAGCCCAAAATCAGTGCTTATTGGAATAAATGCTCAAGTTTAGATCATAGTCCTGTTTATGTGTCTCCTCCTGAGATCCAAGAAGGTCAAAGTTCGGTTTTTATTTTACATTTAAGAATTTTTTTCCTTTTTTTTTTGAAAGATGTGAAAATTGTCCCCCATTGGCTCTCAATTCGACAAAAGGATATTGTGGCTTTTACGTCTTTAATAGCAAGGCGTACATTACTCACATTATCCCCCAAAGATCCCTGTGGTTTAAGGATGTGATGTTTTTTTCTAAAACTTGAAAAAATTAAATATACAGTCAGAGGATGTAATGAAAAGTTTGACCAGAAATAGCAATGTTTTATAAATTATTTTACAAAACTAAAGGTGTTGCCCAACTAAATGTGCCGGTCTGTGCCTTGTATATTATTATTATTATTATTATTATTATTATTATTATTATTACACATCAGCTGATGTACTCCCTTAACAGATTGTGTGCTGAGAGGTGAGTGGGTTTGATTTATCTTCTTGTTGTTGTTCTTGGGAGGGGGAAAAAAAAAGAAACCTCTATTCAACTTGACGATGGTTCATTAGAAATTATATAGTCAGTTTTAATAAGTATATACTAATCTATACACATAAGTGAGTGTACTGTATGTGTACATTGTAATTTGTATGATGGATCTCAAAAATACTTAGGAAAAAAAAAAGAAAATTGTCCCCTACAGATGACAAAAAACTGACAAATTACTGATTTCAGGAGGTTATACAGTAGTTGCTTTTCCATTGACCCACAAATATCGCAAACATAACTTGCGCATAAAAATGTATCTCATGGGAAAACAATAATTTTGCCAAAACTCATGTTTTTTCGATTAAAAGTTTCTGCGTTGGCAAGAGGCGGTTTTACAGGCGCTGAGAAATTGGTATATTTCACAAAACTGCAATGGAAAGGCCTTTCACAAATAGTCATGAATAAAAAACCCCGGATGTGGATGAACGTTACGAAAAGCGAAGAAGAGTTTGAACAGAAACACAGTGGTATGTGAGGACACACCAGGAAAGGGAATAATTTAATAATTTAGTACCAGATAGAGGGTAATATAATAATAATAATAATAATAATAATAATAATAATAATAATAAATATATGTGTGAATTAACACATTTACGTTTGTCACCATGTTTATGGAATGACTTCTTGTGTCATCTTCCGATAATAAATAAACAAATCGCATTTGTGATTTCCTGGAAAAAACTACATTACTGACTTCTGGGATTTTTATTTTTTTTACATTTAGTAAATATCGGTAAAGTTTTGTGCATAAGCTCGATGGAAAAGAGATTATTGTCACTTTCATGTGGAAACCTCAAGTCCATTTTTGGTCTTTTTTGGACCAAAAATGGTCTATTTTTGTCAGTCTATTGGTCAGTCAGTCATACTTTTTTTTTTTTTTTTTACAGTAAAAACAAACATTTTGGAGTCGTCATTATTTATGCGGTATTATAACAGTATTTTACTAATCTGACCGACTGGAGAGCCAACTGGGCTGAATGTGGAAACGGAATTTACATCATGGTTAACCCTTCCATGCATGAATTATGAGAACCTTCATCAAGATTCAAGAATTGTGTTTTTAGTCCTCTTTAGGCATTAAAAAAACAATGATTTGTTTATTTTTTTTTATGAACCTCTTTTTCAAGGTGTTCCAAAAATGTCCACTCAGCTGGACACAACGCGTTTCATTTTTAAAACAAAGAAACATTTACTGATAAAAAGTGAAAACTATGACATTAAAACATTTTATTGCTGCTAATCTGATACTTTGACATTGTGAAATGAAGGAATAAACAGTAATAGAGTATGAACAGAGGTCATACATGACAAAAACTGTTTTTAAAAACTTTATTACAGTTGTATACATTATTAATTGGCTAAAAATGTTGTTTTCCCCCCAAACTCCATAAAACTCATAAATGTAAGTTATTTTGCAGCTTTTTTTGGCAACACTTTAGCTGTTTTTCATCTATCTTTTTTCCTCAGGTCTTTCGGTTAATGTAAACTACTTCAATTTCAATAAACGATAAAAATGGGGGGTGTTCCGCAGCTTTAACTGTTATAACTTTGTTTAAAAAACTGTTGATTACAGTCTAATGACAAATAGCAATTATTTTACACTCAAACGTGACACTGCAGATCAGGTTTAAGAAGAACAGCAAAGTTACAGTAACGGTATGACTGTCAGTGTATTATGGGATGGTGCATAAGCCTCCACTATTTTAGCTGATACGGAACTGTAACCGCTGTAGAATAGCCGTTTACTGTAGGGACCAGGATGCATGAAAGGGTTAATATGTTCAGTGTAATTTTTGCATTTCACCAATTCATCCCCCGGGCTGAAGCGGACCCTTTGGCGGGCTGGTTTCAGTCCACATGCCACATGTTTGACACCGATGATCCATATATGTTATGTCTACATATTTGTACATGATGTGGATGTGATGAAATGTGTTTATCTGTGAGTCTGTATAGGCTCATCCTTAGCTTCGAGCTTGGATGTTGCGCTGGTGTGTAGTCATGTGATGTGTGTGTGTGTCTCAGGGGTGTGCTCAGGGTTAGGGGCATTGATGAGTCTGTGGCTGACATTTGAGTGTGATTGAGGGGGGAGTACAGATACTAAATCACGGCATTGTTCTGCTGTCGCCGTGTCCTGTCGTTACCACACTTTACCGACTAACCCCACGTCCTAATAGGATAATAAGCAATTAAACGGCAGCGCAGAAACTTGGCTCTTTGATAAAAAATAAAGCCGGAGGTGCTGCGACGGAAAACCAAGAAAAGTTTGAACACAAAGATTGCCAAAAAAACAGAAAAGTAGTGGTTGAAAATGATTAACTGAGCCTTTATTCAGCAGTCACAAAGAAGACTTTTTGGCTGCAAAGCCTTCATCAGCCTCATGAAGAAGTACTGGCTATGTTTTTTTCAATCATTTTTAACTATGCCACATTTGTGTCTAATGATAAGGTAAATGAAAGGATATTTCAAAGAGAACTAGCCCTCCCTGAGTACTTTTTTTTTCTTCTTTCAAAGACTGGACAAACTGGAGCAGTTTGGAAAAAGACCGCAGGCGTGCCGAATGATTGTCAGCCATGCAAATAATCACTTACTTACACTCAGTGAGTTTGCTTCGGATAAGGCAAATTACCATTTGAAAATGAGCTCAAAAACACTCTGGGCGAAAAGCTTGCATCATGATTCTCAGTTATATTATCAGGGATACATAACCGCTCACACACACCATCGCATACACACACACACACACACACACACACACACACACACAAGTGCTGACAAACATGCACAAATCCACTCGTCGGTGGAACCTCTGAACTGGCTGCAGGGATATCATATGAACGCTCTGATCTGATGGAGGCTTTGACTTATTGCTGCATCCAGCTGAAATTGGTTTTCAGCCAGTCAGAAACTGCTCCGGCTTTATTTTCTGGATGCTGGTCTTTTGATTGTTTAATGGCCTTTCTGCTAAAATTAACCGTTTTTTTTTTTTTTGTTTGTTTGTTTTTGTTTTTTAACTGACAGATCAAAATGGACAGAAGTAACAATGCTAAAAACGCAAACTTGTATATAAAATCAAATACGATGAATATCAACCCCGAGTACGTTTGGGATGAAAAATGTGGCTCAAATCAGCATCCACCGAAACGTTGGCAGCCCATTGGTTAACATGGCTACATGCATCAAATACGTACCGTAAACGCAGAATACGTACAGTTCCACATCACACAGCTTTGTAGCATCAATCAGGACATCAGCGTGTGAGCACAGCAGCCAGGATGTGCCAACGTTGGAGGCAAATGTGATAAAACTGCTCCCGGAAAATGAGTTTCTGGAGAGAAATCATCACTTAATTGTGTTAATGTGCATCAACATACACGTTTTAAGTTTGCATTCTGTGCCATCACAGTCTGGAACAAGAGGAATGAGCTGGACAAGAGCAAAGGCTGATGGGTAAAACCGTAATGTGCTGTCACTATACACGTTTCATACGAGTATTTTAAGTAATAGTTCATTTATAGTTAAATTTAATTGTTACATAATGTTACTTTTGGGTTTGAAAACAGGCTAATATGCTAACTGTTACGAGCACTTAGCAGCATACATTAGCCAGCAAAAACGTAGCAATTTGCACAGTCTGGAACAAGGGGATGGAGCTGGAAAAGAGCAAAGCCTGATGGGTAAAACAGTAATGTGTGGTCAGTCTGTGTTCTATCCTTGTATTTTAAGTAATAGTTAATTTATGGTTAAATTTTATTGTTACATAATGTTACTTTTGGGTTTGAAAACAGGCTAATATGCTAACTGTTGCTAGCACTTAGCAGCTAAAATTAGCCCGCAAAGCAACAGGAACTTTGTCGTCGAATCAGGCCCCAACATCAAACTCACTTTAGTTCAGTCACATTCAGCCCATAAGGTTGAAATAATTTAGTTTTCATTCCTTTTTTATTGTCATTTCTTTACATCAGCAATGACCTTTGACCTTGTGAGATCATTACAGTCACACTTCTAAAAGAATAAATCACTGTCGCAATAATTTCATGTAAAGAGGTGGAAATATTTCATTATAACTTCATGGGAAACGGTGCAAAAGCATAATAATTCAAATGTTCTCCTCGGTTTTATGTAATATTTACTATCCTTTCATAAAAAAATATGAGCAAAATGAAATATCTTAAGAAATATAAGTTCAATTTTAACAATATTCTACCCGTTAGTAAATGTATCTGTAAGTTGTGATGCACATGTGTAAATGATAAAGGCAAACTATACATCTATAAATAATGACAACTCCAAATTTGTCTTCGTTTCAGTGCAAAAAAAAAAAGCAAAGTTGAGTTTTAAAAATGTTCACATCAAAAACTACCCTTTAAAAAATGTGAACTTTAAAATTAAGTTCAAGTTTAAGAGTATAATGCCGACGTACATGTGTTACAACGTACAGATAGCAATGGATCTACACATACAAAATATTTAATAAGCAGAATATTGGTAAAAAATTATAAAACGGACTGTGGAGCTAAAATGATTTCAACAAAATGGACAAATAACATCGAAGTGTAATTTTTTCGCAACCAGCCCGACTTTTCAGGGGGCCGTATATTTCACACCCCAGGACTAGAGTGTCCAAATAAAGACATCAGAATAACTTTTTTCAATGGTAGTCAGTGTTTTAGCATTGAGGCTATTGGTGGCAGTTACATTTTAAGATACTTGGCTCCAGTTTCAAACTCTACTTGTTACAATTTGGCATCAAAACATGACAATATAATACCACTGATGAGCAGGGTTTCATCGCTAAAGCATGTTATGGTAAACTGGCCATTATATGTTTCAATATAAGCTAAAATACTTTTTACCTTAAAGGGGTCATATTTATCTAAACCCACTTTTATTAGTCATTCGTTCATATATTTGTGTATTTGGACGCTAATGTTCATAAAGTTCGATTTGAACTGGATTTGGATTTCTAAAATTGCCTTTTAATTTCTTATGTCTATAGTTACATCACGATACAAGGTCAAGACTTCTGACGAACATTTCTCCGAGTAAGACGTAATTGTTCATCAGCAGCAGTTGTAGGAAAAACTGAAAATGCATCCAAACCTCAAGCCAAAGACCTAAAATGTTCCGTTTATTGTATTAAGGAACCCAGGTGGCCAAACACGACAAAAAGCACGATCAACAACCTGGAGAGGGCGGGGTCATGTGCATTTAAAGGGCCAGCGCTCCAAACCACCTTTCTGGTGCCATTATCATTCCACTTTTATGAGTCTTTGGTTCATTAATTTTAATTTAAAAAAAAAAAAAAAAGGAAATTTTTTTACATCTATAACTAGCGATGTCACGACATCAGTGCCTATAAGGTCAATACTTCCGACGAACATTTCTCCAAGTACTCCATAATTGTTTGTTTTGGGACAGAACATCAACAACAACAACCTGGAGGGGGCGGGGTCATGTGCATTTAAAGGGCCAGCGCTCCAAACCACCTTTCTGGTGTCATTACTCAGAAATAGGGTTTAAGTTGGACCTGTGGAGTTGAATGAATGAAGAATTCAGACCCAAGCGGAGCATTTACAGTTCATGGAAACCACAGATAAAAGTTTGAAAACGCTTATTTCCATTTTTAAAAAAGCTAAATATTACTCTTAAATGACTAAATTAGCCCTCACAGGACACGAGGGACAGACTCAAACCTGAAGAATGACGCTGTGGTCATTCACATACTGTCAAAACCAGACGCATCATGCACAGGCGACAGGCGTTCATGCTAAATAACGTTGACTCCCTTCTATATTCTAGCTGGAGGCTTAATGGACTCACAGGTACATGTTAGAGTCAGTGTGTCCTTTGGACTGACAGCGTTTCAGGATGAATAGCCAGGTTATAAAAAGCCCTTTAAGCCCATCTCATCCCTTTAGTTGCTGAGTCCATGGTTGAATTCAGAGCTACTGTCAACAATATGAAGTTCCCAGCCAGGATTGGGAGGTGAGCAAAGTTAAGCTACAGTGCCAAACTAATGCCAGTTTGATTAAATGCTCAGGATACAAACAGCAGGGGTTTCTGATCCCTTCACTTTCTCAGTTCAAGCCTACAGAGCTCCCTGTATTGTGTTGCTCTTTTTCTGACCCTCTTCAGGAGAAGCCGATCTATTATAATCGTTACAAACACCTACGTACAATGCATTTTAATCAAATATACAGTGGGCGTGAATACTTTAAGCACTGACGTCATTTTTGGGTGGTTTTGTCCCCGACGCTGGGTTTTATTTTCAGCAGATGCGTAGCAGAGAATGAACATTTGTTTACATCCCCAGATACATTAAGTGTTTATTTGATAGCAAACACAATCCAAATTGTCACTTAGTGATGCCAGCTCCAAGTCCAATAATCCACGGGTCTTTAAAAGTCACAAAGTGCTGCCATGTTTAACAGGGTTAAATACACAAACAAAGATGGATTGAATGTGTAATTTGGAGCATTCAAATTTGGTGGGAGAGAGAAGAAGAAGAAGGAGGAAAGAAAAAAAACAACAATATTTCTCGGGGAGTATGCCTTGCTGCATATTAATTCTTATCGTGGTGATGAATAATCATGCTTCTTATGAGGAAGAGTCGGTAGAATACAGCAGCACTTTGAGCTGTCATAATTAACAGACTCACTCAACAATGGGCGCATTCTCAAAGAGACTTCTTATTAACACAGACATAATGGGCAAAGTGCATATTTAAATGGGTATTTAGAGTGGAAGGGATCAAAACTACCAATGAAAACCCAGTTTTATGGTCGACATGTTTCATTGTTTCAGCGTCAAATGAATGCCAGCCGACAGCCGAGGCCCGGGCCATACTGTACGGCTACCCCGAGGTGTCAAAAAGCTTGGGCGTGACACTGTCATTACCCACAGGGACCGTGCACACCTCATTAGCGACATAGTATCCGTTGGCCACCCATGGGCGAGATTCAGTCCCTCGGTGGGTTAAAAAGATCGCATTTAAATCTGTGGCGAGATGGGAAAACGGCTCGCTGATGACCATTTATCTATCAGCCATATATAATTATTTCCAGGCTGCTTGAATTTCTGATCTCGTCTTGGAAGGAATTCATCGAGATTTCCCCCCCGAAATGACACATGACTTATAAACACCTTTAACTGCAATTTCGCCTGCGCTTCATTTAAAGCGTTCAAATTACTGAACCGTTTGCGCTATCCGACAATATGTAACGTTTCACAGCAGCAGTGCGTCGAAAGGAACTGTTTCAGAGACTTCCACCCAGGCTATGAAACACCTGGAAATAAAAAATATGAAGCCATAATATGGATACTGAGCGCTCAAGACTAAAAAACATGAGTGAGAAGATGTAAAAGAGTTGGAAGTTTATTTTTGCAGTATCAGAAAGTATCATTATGGACATTTACAGCTTTTTCTGGTAATAAATATGCTAAAAACTTCAACTCAAACACACCGTTTTAACCACATATATAATAATGATGATAATTAATGGTCCAATATTGAGAGGCAAGTTCTTCCTGAAAACAAAAGGTGCAAATAATTGGTAAAAAAGACATTTATGGACACTTTTATTGCAAAGGAAACATGACGACACCTCGACGGCCTGTCTTCAAAGGGTTGGATTCAATGCACGCAGACTGCTTTGGTTTTACACACCCTGGTTTTGAGACATCAATCTCTGACAACACTGACGTTTACCCAATTGCTGTAGAGCGTCTTTCCAGAAACGGTGTCCTGGTTATTCTGGATGTTCCACTGACCTCACTGTGAACACTGCTTTTAGTAAAACTACTTTCTAGACATGACTGCAGCATTTTTTTCCCTACCAGACGGGTTTGAGGAAGTGAATTTCTATCTATCGTATTTCGTTAGAAAATCACAGAAGTTTTTTTTAAGGCTGTCACAATCATGACATTTTCAGGCAAAGATTCATTGTCGTATAAATAATTGCCTTTTTTATGTGCTTGTCTCTTTGGTTTTTATTAGCAGCAGCCTAAATAGAAGAACCACCAAACACTGGAGCAAATAAATAAAATAATAAACTCCACAGAACACACAAATCAACTAAAATGCTACTGAAATATACAGTATTGGAAAAAACATTTGTTCCCCCCGTGCATTCGTCATATACTGCATTATGAATCAGTCTTAAGTCGTTGAACTGTGCCAAGTATTGTTACATTCTCCAAAGCCACATGCTCCCTTCTGCACGTGCTCAGTTCAATCGAGGTCAGAACTGGATGTTTCAGCATTAATGAATCACATCCAGGACACGACATGTTGAAACCAACAACAACTTCGTTTAGTTTAGAGAAGCAATCGAAGAAAAATTTGGTTATTTATTCTTTTTATTCCTTGTTAACAGTAAACAAAAATATTTTTGCACATTTGTGTCCGTTTGATGCAGCCATCCTTTTTCAAAATACAATTTATTTTTTTTTGCAAATATTTCACAATATTGGATAAAATTTTAAGAGCATCTGAAAATTTTCCCCATTACTGCATAAATAAATTGCAAGCATGAGCAACTATTGACATAATGCATTAGTTATGAAGCCAACTGACGTTCAATGTTTTAAGATAAAGATGTGATGATGCCAATTGTCAACTTGTTAAATTACAGCCAAAGAAAGACGCAACAAAATGACATGAAAAGAAATGGGAGAAAAAAAAGATAAAAATTTCAGATGGGATCAAGTGGCACCAAAAAATTAAAAAAAAACAAAAACATGAGCAGCTGTCAACAGTCAAAGATCGATCCCATAAGGCTTTGGGTCTCTACAGTGAAAATGAACGATTGAAACTCATCTCTAATAAATTTAATTTGGCGAAAAAGTTTGGAATAGAATTACAGTAAAACTATACTGATGGGCACGAGAGCGGAAACAAATCAACCGGAACTGATTAAAAAAATTCAATTACAATTTTCCTGAATTGAATCTTCCTTTCCTTAATTTTGTTCGACAACATCCAGACACACCTTTCTAGTCATTTGAAAACTATTGCATGATTGGTCAGGAATTCAAAGTGGGCGTGGTCAACGCGGAAAAGTGGAGAACCTGTTAGAGTTTCTTGTGAAGTATGAAATGTCCTGGTGCGAACAAACTTTATTCTTGCCACGTCAAGAAAATGACCGAATTTCTCAATTCTCTTTCAACTTCCTGTTCAAGGTGCCCTTGAGCAGAGCATCCTTACTACCTCTGATTTTCTTTTGCCAATACCACAAGACAATAGATTAGCTCAGGTAACTCAGATGATAAACACGCAACGGAGAGAAGAAAGAAGTTGTGTCTTGTTGGAGTCGGACGGTTCAGGTCCGGAATTCAAAGATGAGTCCTGAATTCCAGCTGAATAGCCCGTTCCACAGTGTGCCTGTCAAGGGTGATTACAAGCTTAGCAAGAAAAATGAGATACTGGTTGACCTATTTCTGAACACTTTGTTTCGTGCCACCCCCAATCTTCCCTTCCTCCACTCCCGTCCTTTTTCTCTACCCAAGTTTGTCCGTTCCTTTCATGTTTTTATCTCGGTGTCTTCGGTCCACCGTAGAGGTCGGGTCATAGGCCAGTTTCAGAGCGTGAGCGACCTGCCAACAAAGGCCTCAACTGTTGGAGATCTGTCGCCCGATGCCAAACTTTCACCTTAACCCCCACCTCTGCGGGGGCCCTCTGAGAAGAAAACCCCCGCAGGGATGCTTCAATGGGGGCCTGTGAGCACTCGGGGTCTGTCCAAGCACTAAAGTTTGGATCCTGTCATGAGGAGAGTCACACTGGGAACTCATCAGGAAGAAAAAGGTGGCAAAGAAAAGAGGAGACGCACCTCTGCTTTGGCCTGGCGGACAAAAGACGACGCCGCAACCTTCATGGTCACCGTTTCTCACCGTCGTCCGATGACGTGCGGCCTCGTTTGGTTGTCAGGGATTATTTGGCAAATGTGGTGAAATGCCGCTCCAGCAGCCTTTTGATTGTTTCAAACAGATTTTCAATCGTCTAATAAAAAAAAAGTGCTTAATTGAAACAATACGCTATGAAATGAGATGAAAGAGTATTAGTTTCTTAGTGCCACTGATGTCCTGAAAATCCTGTGTGGTGAGTTTTGCAGATAAGAGCTGAAGAAACGCAAGCTGGCGGCGGCGGCGAACGCTTTGCAAAGCAACATGGGAGACCAGGGTTTGGTCTTAAGAAGAAGTAAGTAGAGTTTGTTATTTCACCGCCTTTGACTAAGGTCATACCAAATTAACAGACGACTGACTGAATAAAAATAGCATACCATTAATTCTTTTTTTTTTTTCCTTCTCTGTCTCTGCTCATAAATCTTAAAGGTTGACCTGATTTTTAATGTTAAACTATGTGGAGAAATTAAAAAGGAGGGAGGAAAAAAAAGGGGGGAAAACATTCAAATAAGCAGCACGGACTAATTTTAACCATGTCGCCAGCTCAGGTTTCATGTGGGATCTGCGTAAACTAAAAATACTTTTGGTCTTTTGTGTGTGTGTGTTTTTTTTTGGGGGGGGGGGGGGGGG
>JAQQZY010000013.1:10564064-10582338 GCA_030068375.1 Ostorhinchus rueppellii | reverse complement strand
ACCATCATATATACTGAAAACATGAGCTAAGCAGCACTTTGGTCATTTATTTTCTGATTCATCTTATTAAACCATGTCAGATTTAGCACATTTAATGTCTGAAGCAGAGATTTTATTAGAAATTGTAGAACAGTGCATTTTTTTTTATCCCGGACGAGCCCCCAAATTATGTTACATCCCAGCCTAGGGGTTCACTAGGACCTACGTAATACACTCTCTTGGTCACTGCCACCTTCCAACCCATTCCTGAGTGTTCTTGTTACCAGACAGAGTTTTTGTACATAGATTTTGAGAATGTGTACTGTTTACTTTTTGTTTGAAATTGTCAAACAGTGTTATTGGTCAAAACTAAAGCAACCATTTTCAAATTCTTACAAAAAAACAAAAAAAAAAAAACCACCCGTGTGAATATCACATGACTGATTTCATCCACCATTAACCACTGAACTCCTAAAAGTTCCCTTAACCCATTACTCCTGTCCCACATGTTCATTTTCTTAAGATATTAGGCAATTTAATTACAGTTAAGAGCATTAAGGAGCAATTTTAAGTATAATTTGCAGTTCATGAACTGTTTTTGAAAATTACTCTTAATATAATTAACTTCTGTCATTAGGCCTAATCCCTGCAGGCTACAGAGGGAATGCTTCCTTTAAGAAATTACATACATGTAACGCTACATTCATTCCTTTTCAACAGGAAGGTTGGACTGCAAAGGTTCGCCTCCTCAATGGAGTAATTATCTATTTCCAGTGGAGGGAGGACAAAAAAAACATGGCTAAGTCCATTAAAGGCTGCGAGTCTCTCTACCATGAATAATCATAAAGCAACTAAAAGAAAAAGTAATTGGCCTGGTCGGGGGACGAAAACACACACATTCTGAGTTCATTTAGTTGAAAATTTAGGGGAAGACGCCAAAAAAAAATGGAGGGCAAAGGGCAAGAAATCATGGATTTTTTATGACCACATTAACCCTGCGTTGAATTGCGCTGTCTGTTCGTCCTCTGGTGAAGTATACCGCTTAATTAGAGCAGATATTTCCTTGTCAAAACTAGTGGGGGCCGACGCCTAATTAAATCAAGAGGACAGTGGCGTATTAGTGATGTGAACGCCCAGGCAGCCATCCACCATCGGCCATGATGCCTTCATAAAAAATGCATGCGTCTCCTTGAGAAGAAAGCACTAATTTACAAAAAAAAAAAAAAAAAGCAGCAGAAAAGGTTGAAAATCCATCCGCCGCTGAGGGTCTCTGTGGGGTGAAGCTCGCACCTTGACGGGTAAGTGATGGTTTGCTTAACGTCTCCTCTGATGAGGTTAAGGACGTGTCACTTGGTCTTTGGCCGGGCTTTAATCAGACTCCAGCCGGCCCTCTGGCACGAGCCGAGGCCTCGCCGCCGCCGCGTAACTGACCGGTGATTTAGAATGATATGATTACACCTACACCGGCATGCTGCGCGGCGCTGTGAATTAGCCTCCCCCTACTAGAAAATGTGTAATGAGCGATGTTCCCTGCACCCAGCTGGGGCCCCGCGGACCCAGCCATGAGCCGGCATCCTAATCAGCCGTCAGCCAAAAAAGACGCTGTTGCCGGCGCATTAGAATCTGTGTTTGTGCATATCAAAAGACTTCCACAAACGCATTGGCAAAACATATAATCACTTACCCCTCAGAGGGAGAAGAGGAGGTGGGGGCTGGATGGAGGACGGACAGACTGACACAGATCATTTCCTTTGAGTGTTGAAGGAAATTGCTATCGTCACATGATAAAGCTCGCAAACTGGCTCCGGGCTCGTCTGAAAGGGGAAAGTCAGAATCAAGGAGATGATGTGGAGATACAGCACCCAACTAGAGCTGCAGCTGTCCATTACATGAGCCCATCGATTATTTTATTCCAATTGATTAGACGGTAATTCCAACAAGTGAAAAAAAAAAAAAAAAGATAAAATGTGAGAAAGACACGCCTGAAAATTACAAATTGGTTTTTATTCCAGAAATAGTTGAAACAATCACAAAATGTATTAAAGTAAAAGGATGTGCATTTAAAAAAAAAAAAAGTACGGTATTACTATGGATTACTTGTGTTTGTGTTTTTCATACCTTTTACGCATTTAGCAATGAACAAAAATGAGCAACGTAATCAGCAAAATAAGTAAAAATGAACTAAATATTCAACCAAAATGACAAAATGAAAGAATATCAAACACCTGCCTTATAAAAGCTACTTATCAATAATTCTCTGCAATTGGATTAAATGACTATTTGAATAGATGAAGAAAAAAAAAATCCGATAAGTGCATAAAAATGTCAAAGACATGAAAATGACAAGTTGGTTTTTATTCCAGAGATAGTTGAAACATTAAAGTAAAAGGACATGTATTAAAAAAAAAAGAAAGAAGAAAGAGTATGGTATTACCAGGAATTACTTGGGTTGGTGTTTTCCATGCCTTATGCATGTAGCAATGAACAAAAATGAGCAAAATTAACAAAATATTCAACCAAATGAGCAAGATAATCAACAAAATGAAAGAAAAATTAAACACCTGCTTTATAAAAACTACAGCTATCATTCTCTGCAATTTGATTAAATGACTTTCAATGGACTTAAAAAAAAAATAATCAAAAATTTGCATAAGAATGTGAAAGATACGTCTGAATATAACAACTTGTCCTTAAAAGTAAAAATATATATAGATAAACAAGTCAAATGACACCGACAAATGTGCATCTTGATCATTTTTGTGCTTTAGTGTGTTAATAATCCAAGTCATTTCAATTATTTTGTTCATTTTTATTTTACATCTATTTATAAATACATCTGTATTAACGACAACAAACAACTCAAGTGACGTCTACGAACAAGACTGCAACTTACAAACAACCCAAGACGGAACTGACGTACAACTTTGGGTTCGATCTGTTGTCATGTGCGTTGCAATGAGTGTCCGTGTGAAACAACAGCGGAACCAATGTTTAGCCAAAAAAAAAAAAAAACGCCACAAAAACACGCACTTCTATTCAGGGAAACAGAATTGAAGAAGTGTTTTAATCAATTCAACTCTAGAAAGTGCAGTGTCGCAGCAGCAAAACACACAAAAAATAAATAAATAAGAATAGAACGCAAGAGCAAACCCACTACACATAATTAGAGGCATAAAAACACTCAGTATGATGAACATGCAAAATGACATCGCATGATGAAGTGCAGAAATGTCTAAATACAAAAAAATAGACAAAAATATAACAATAAATGCAACGATATTTATCCCAATATAACGCCATCATTATTATCATCATCATCATCATCATTATAATACCTGAATACAACATGTCCCAACACTTTTGTCCATATAGTGTCCTTTTACTTCTCTGTTTTCTATGGTTGTTGTTCCAGCTTGTTCCGGAATAAACGCCCAGTGTTTTTCCTATTTTTCTCACTTACTCATATTAGAAATTGAACCCAGTGTAAATACCAATAGATTGATTACGAACATAGTCGATAGCTGCAGCTCTACATCAGAAAACAGCAGGATTAGACTCAGAATTATCACCTTACCTTCATGAAAGAGTCACATTCCAGGTCAGGGCCCCGTTTGTCCTGAGATAATGTAACAAAAAAAAAGAAGAATCCAGTGTAAGTTTGTTGTTTTGACGGTAAACATGAGTCACTTCTGATTTCACTCAACACACCTTCCTCCCAGGAGAAAATGTTAACGCAGGTGTAACTGGCATGGTTTAAAAGGCTGCATCCCATTAGTGTGGATCCGTGTCAGGTCTTGGATCTGGTTCACAGAGGGGCCTCCTGGGGAAACTAAATGGAACACAGCCGTTGTTAGTGTTATCAGTCACACCTGGGCCTTTACCTGCTTCTACCAAGCCAATATATCTGCTGTCAAATAGGCCTGTTTCCACTGAGAAACACCCCATAAAAACGTACGTTCACCGACAAACAGAAAGGAAACACACACAAGCTGACTTCTGGACACAAAATGCTCATCACATCATCATTTCAGCATGTGATTCTGTTTCTAATTCATATGCAATGTGGATATTTGGGACAGATTTGAGTCAAAATCCTTCAAGATGTTCTGGAATGGTCCTGCATTGTCTTCATGAGCATAAAATAGACACCCCAAGATAGAATAGAGTAGAAAAGAATACTTTTAGTGACACTGAAACAAGAATAATGGAATTGAAAGTGCCACTGAATCTGTGCATCAATTACATATGGAACATACTGTAAAATACAAAGAAAAGCAGTTAAATAATAAATGGTAGAGATACAGCAATAAATACTAGAAAATATGAAAGAAACGGCACAAAACTAGCAATAAATGGTAGAAAATATGCAAGAAATGGCAGGAAATATGCAAGAAACGGTAGAAAACTACCAATAAATACTAGAAAATATGAAAGAAACGGGACAAAACGAGCAATAAATGGCAGAAAATATGCAAGAAATGGCAGAAAATATGCAAGAAACGGTAGAAAACTACCAATAAATACTAGAAAATATGAAAGAAACGGGAAAAAACTAGAAATAAATGGCAGAAAATGTGCCAAAAAACAGGTAGAAAACCAGCTATAGATGTTAGAAAATATGAATGAAATGGAAGAAAATAGAAGAAATGGTACAAAATACGGAAGAAATGGTAGAAAATATACAAGATACAGCAGAAAATATGCACAAAATGGTAGAAAACTAGCAATAAATGGCATAAAATATGCAGAAAAAGGTAGAAAACCAGCTATAAATGTTAGAAAATATGGAAGACATGGAAGAAAACCAGAAATGGTAGAAAACAACAATAGGAAAAACATAGAATGCCATCTATGAGTGGCATGAAAAAAAATTTAATGTAAGAAAATTTGCAATAAATAGAAAACCAGCAACAAGTAGTAGAAAAATAATACACGGAAAACAAGCAAAAATTAAAAAGTAGAAAACAAGCAGTAATTGGTAGAAAATAAATCATTAATGGTAACTAAAACAATCAAGCAAATAAAGAACATCTTAATGAAAAAGCAGTTTGTAAAACTTGCAACAATCCAATTTAAAAAAAAAAAAAAAAAAAAAAAAAAAGCTGAAATGTGCAGTTTTGGTCATGCATCATCCATGTTGCATCGTCCTTTTCTTTCGGTTGCTTCATGTAACCTCGTATCTAATAAAGACGAGCAAACATCAAACAGAAAAAATAATTATCGTACTTCTGTTTATTGCCGTTTGTCTTCATCCCCTCTGGAAATATTTGGACTTGGATTAAATATGCAAATTTGCAGGTAAACACCACCAAAGGCCAAAGAGTTATGACCATTTAAATATTCATATTGTCAGGTAATGAAAGTATTAAATTATGCAGGATCATGTAAATGTGATTATTCCTAGAGTTTATGTGAAAAAGGAACATGTGGATGGAATGGGCTTTTTTTCTTTTGTAACCTGAGCCTGATCTGTTAAATTATCTACACATATACAAAATGCATTCCTCACATACCGTCGAATCCATTTCAAAGGATTGGGTTTAGCTGGAAATGGACTGGGAGGCTACTTCCTGTTTCGTGTATTTCTACGTCATTTATAGAAGTTCCAGGAATTTAAAGAAAAGCAAACTGTTGTCATACATTGTAGTCGGATCAAATGAAAACAAAGATGATACAATGTTCTAAAATAAGCAAGAAATATATATAGAGAGAGAATTTCTGTCCAGTCAAATCATTGTTTGCTAGCTAGCTGGCTAATAGCAGCTAATATCAACAATAAAGCTAAATTTAGCTCATGTAAGTTAAAAATGAGCAGGAAAATTAAGCGGATGTGGTTATATTGATTAGATATTACTATTTTTAGTCCAACAGAAGTATGAAGTATCATAGTTTTATTATAAATGTTAAAAAATAAGCAACAGATATAGTTTTTTTCCAGTGAATGTTAGCTAGCTAGGCAATATGAGCTACTTTTAATATTTAAAAAAGCTACATTTTCTCCATAATAAGTAAAAATGAACAGGAAAATAAAGTGGATGAGGTTATTTTATATATTACTGTTTTGTTTTTGTTTTTTTAGTCCAACAGAAGTATGTAGTGTCATAATAAGCAACAGGTGATATATTTTTAAGTTAAATCAGTGAATGTTAGCTAGCTGGCTAATAGCAGCTAATATCAACAATAAAGCTAAATTTAGCTCATGTAAGTTAAAAATGAGCAGGAAAATTAAGCGGATGTGGTTATATTGATTAGATATTACTATTTTTAGTCCAACAGAAGTATGAAGTATCATAGTTTTATTATGAATGTTATGAAATAAGCAACAGGTGTTTGTTTTTGTTATTTTAAAGTCAAATCAGTGAATGTTAGCTAGCTAGGCAATAGGAGATTGTTTTCATCTTAAGAAAAGTAAATTTAGTCCATTAAAGGAAAAAAAATGAGCTGGAACATAAAATGAATGAAATTATATTGATTAGATATTACTATTTTTAGTGCAACAAAAGAAGGTAGTATTATATTTTCATTATGAATCTTATAAAATAAGCAACAGATGATTTGTTTTTCAGTCAAATCCATGATTGTTTGCGAGCTGGCGAAAAACAGCTAATATCAACAATAAAGCTAAATTTAGCTCATGAAAGATAAAAAAAAATGAGCAGAAAAATAAAGTGCATGTTATATTAAGCATGTAGTATCATACTTTTATTATAAATGTTATAAAATAAGCAACAGATATCTTTTTTCAGTGAATGTTAGCTAGCGAGGCAATATGAGCTACTTTTAATATTTAAAATTTTTATCCATAATAGGTCAAAATGAACAGGAAAATAAAGTGGATGAGGTTATATTTTATATTCCTATTTTTTAGTCCAACAGAAGTGTGTAGTGTCATAATAAGCAACAGGTGATATATTTTTAAAGTTAAATCAGTGAATGTTAGCGAGCTAGGTAACATCAGCTAGTTTTAATACAAAGAATAAAGCAAAATGTTGTCTATAAAGAGGTAAAAATGAGCAGGAAAATACAGTGGATATGGTAATAATTCTTTGATTTTATGACTTTATTAGGCTACTTAATTAGTTGAACACCTTTCAGTCAGTCTTCCTGAGACCAAATAAATAAAAATGTTATTTTATTTTATTACATTAAATAATTAGCTTGATTGGAAAGGGCATGACAACCACTTTTTGGGTTTCTTTTTAGATTTTTTTTTTAATGAAATATTTGCAGCAAACAGCTTTTTTTCTTACTTTTTTTCTACACGTTTGTCTTTTTTAGTCCTACTCCTACACATTCATAAACCCAGTTTTCACTATACTGAGCCACGGATACACTTTTACACATCAGGAATAAATCAGTCATTTCATGAAACTTTTTTTCCCAACTTCTTGGGCATTTCCCTGGTCTTTCTATTTTTCTTTTTATATTAAATTTTAACTACATGTGAATCTACTGTGCGCTGTAAGTGACTATGGAATGGAAGAAAAACTTTATTGACACTAATTTCTGCATCAACAATAAAAATGAGCTTCTGAATCCACCCTCACCACCTGTTGAATCCTCAAACTTGACTGATGATACGCACTTGTTACTGCTAATTTCACTACGTTTTACTTGGACTTCATTTAGTTCAAACACAGATTCATTCACTCATTCGTTTGTGCATCATTTCCACTGTTTGCCTGTTTATTTGCCCTTTTATTTTCCACCTCACCATGAGTTCATTGTGCCAAACGTGGTGCTTCGGTGGGATTGAAGCATAAAACGATAAATGCAAATTAATAAAATTCCACGTGGGGGTCTTTGCAGAGCTGTCCAACATCGCCGCAGTGGACCGGACCCCCTCCGCTGGTGGGGGCATTGTTGTCTTTGTGACGCTCTGCAGCTGCTACATTTACTGAAAAGGGGCAGCGATGGCACTTTGCCCCCCCACCAACCACCCCCTACCCCCACCCCATACTGCCACTCACCTCCTGTTCACATCCAAGTACACCTTTAATGCATCAAATGGAGAATAAAACATGCAGACTCAATCCCAACAGGCCAAGTCATCACAGATACACAGTCGCATGGTCTGAAAAACAGTAAAGCAGACAGTTTAAAGACGTTACAACACAGTCCATTTGGTCTCACATCCTTATGCGTGTTTTTGTCTGTTAGCATTGCTAGAACAAGAAATTATATTAGTTATAAGTTCAATGAGTCAGACAGAAATCACTAAAGATATAAATCATTCCAGAATAATAAATTATATGGCCCTTACTTTTCTGGATTATTTATGGTTTATGGTTGTTATATTTTAATTTCTTGCTAGGTGTATTTTTAATAAATATAGTTCCCATTTTTCAGCCACATTTCTCAAATATAGACCACAAAATAAAAATGTATCCAAGAAAAAAACAAGTGAAACTTAAGCTAATGTTAGCTTACTGATAGCACCTGTAATACACATGTACAATGGATGGGCTAATTAGCAGGCTAGCTAGCATGTACGGTAATGTAATACCATACTGTCTCTAGCTAGCTTAACTATGTTAACTAGAAAACAGAAGTGACTGTCATGGGACAATTTGAGTGTCTGATTGATGTGAATCATGCATGCATAGAAGCATTTGTCTGTCCTAGGAAGGTCATCAGAGCACGTCAGAAAAGACGGCCGACGACAGCAACCTCGCTAGGATCGTTGACCTAGAGCCGCGACTCCCCTCCACTGCTCCTTCAACAGATTTAGATCACAATGTTTGCCAGCTGTATACATTCTCAGCTTTGAAAGAAACTAAAAGGAGGCATATAAATTGACTCTTGAAATCACTTCTGATCGCTAAAAAGCTACTTTTTGAAAATCAAGTCTCTGTAGGTTTACATAATTTGACTAATGCAACAGTGATTCGCCCAAGCCAGGTTGCCGTAACAAGTCATAAAAGATGGCCGACAGAGATAAATGCTTCTCCAAACGTGTGACTTGCATCATCTTAAAATAAAAATCATCCCTTGACAGTTACTATATTTTAAAGGAAGGGTGGAGCTGGGGAGGAGCTAACCATGCTAATGCTAACGACTGAAATTACCAACCACACAGACTACGACAAACTTTCACAAATATAAAAATACTTAGCTTTCCTAGTCTAATTTAGCTATGCTAATTAGCAGGTTAATTGAACGGCAGCAAATAGTGTCTCAAATAAATGTTAACATTTATAATATAGCTAGCAAGAGTTTGTGTTAAATTAATAAGGACTGTAACTGTTAAAGGGTCACATTTGAAGATGGGATTGTCTCGAAGGAAATTTTTTAAAAATTGTATTTGAATGGGAGACAGGTGCAAACCAAGCTAACGCTAACCACTAAAAATGTAAAGACTAACATTGTCATTTTAACAAATGTAAACGCTTAGCTATCCTGGTCCAATTTAGCTAATTTAGTCCACAAATACTGTATTAATGTTAACATTTATAATATACTTAGCTTTTTTTTTTTTTTCGCAAATAATTACAATACCTGGTCATTTAATACAAAGTAGCTAACAATGGGGGAACAAGTTTGATTCAACACAGAGCTAGCTGTCAATCATGGTCCCCACCCACCTGTCACTCATAGTAGCCACACCCATAAATATGACTTAAAACTTTCATAAAACAGGCAAGTTAATAAAAGTCCGTAAATATTAAGTGATGGTTGACTCAAACTTCATGTTATTGTCTTCTGCTCACTTCTATTTTCTATGATTTTAGCTTTTTTTTTTTTTTTTACATCAGATGTAAAAGACGGAAATAAATCAGATTAACAGGTATATGTGCAGGAAGACATCGGAGTATTGGGGGAGAAATCTGATTTCTCATCATCAGATTACCGGTTAAATGATCGCTGATAATGCGATAACTCCAGGAATCAGATAATGTTCGGAGTTTTAGTATGAAAGTAAACAAATGTGCAAGAAACGTAGAAATTCAGACATCATGCTAATAATTTGCTTTTTTTTTTTTCCACCGTTGCCCATTTTGATAATCTCTACGGTGCTTTTACCTTTTCCAACCTCCTGTTAGTTTGCTTTTTCTTTCATATGTGAAACATTTTGGCTGCGTTTCCAAGACATAACTCGTCCTTTTAAAGCCCTGGGAGGCTGCTGTTGGAATAGACTGGTGTGTCCCTGGAATATTCATGCATAATAACGCCAGGCAAAGTAATAAACAGCAGGCAGGGAGAAAAAAAAACAACAACAAAAAAAAAAGAGGACACAGATTCCAGAAGTAATGCAGTTACGTCCCCGCATTAGGCCGAGATGAGGTTCTTTTATCCCCCTCTTCTTCTTCTTCTTCCTCATCGTCTTTTTTTTTTTTTTTTTTTCTCCTCTGTAGCACCGCTGGCACCGGCTCACGCCACCTGCTCCAGGGTTCTTTTCGCTCCGGCCAGAATGAACAGCTGGCTGCTCTTCTGACGCTCTGATTGGCTAATCCCTGCTGGTCACTTGCGCTTTTCCTCCCTGCGTGTCATTGAACTTTCTCTCGCCCAGTGCCAGGTTCTGAGGAGGTCTCTCTCTCCCTCTTTTGCCTCGTCTTCGCCCGGGTCCGTCCTTCATGTGCCCTGTGAATGGTCTGGGTGGCATATGGGGAGATGTAAATAATTTAATGAGGTCAAAAGTGGGAGATCGCCACGACTTTTTGCCTGGTCTGAGCTGCCCTTCTGCACGATTAAGGGTTAAAAAAAAGAATGTTTATAGCAGAAATTCAGTCAGTGTGGACCTTTACTGACCTTTGGCTGTCACTTAATGATCCTACACCTGATGAAAAATACGAACAAAACTGAAAAAAACCCCTCTGCACTGCAAAGAGTACAGATCTGCAAAAATGTTTAACATCACCAATGACCCCTTTTAATGTCTTATAGAGTATTTATGCAAATTCTCCTCCACTGTTGGACATGTGCATGCGAGTATACATAAACGAGAGCATGGGTGTCAAACTCGTTTTAGTTCAGGGGCCACATACACCCTAATATGATCTAAAGTGGGCCAGACCACCAAAATAAAATACAAACTTATAAATACTGTCAAATCTAAAGTTTTCTCTACGTTTTTGAGTGAAAAAAGTCAAATTCCGCTATGAAAATGTTTACATCTATGAACTACACTTGAACATAACGTGAACAAATATGAACGACCTGAAAATTCATTTAAAAAGTGCTCTTGTAAAAATATTACGCCTAGTTTATCATTTATACATGTGCATTACAACTTAGAGATCACTTACAAGTACACAAAATATTCAGTAACAGGCAGAATATCGTTACAATCAGACATACTTCTATAAAGACATTTCAGGTTATTCACATTCTACATTTCCCCATATTTCTGCACAATTATTAATTATACAAATATTAGCATAATTATTATTATTAGCGTAATTATCAAAAAAATTGTGTTACATTGTTCTGTTCTTGGTATTAAATTAGTTGTTATATAATACATTTGCTTACATTCCATACATATAATATTAGAATATTACACAAAATATTACTTCCTTTTTTGATATTTGTTAATAATTGATTATTATAATTCTTTTTTTTTTTTTTTTTTTTTAAAAACAAAAACCGCACATTCAGTAACAGACAGAACATTGTTACAATCAGACATACTTCTATTAAGACATTTCAGGTTATTCACATTTGTTGTAAATGTCAACATTTTTGTGTAATTTTACTTTTTCAAAACTAAAACAAAGAGAAAAATTTGCAGTTTTCATTATTTACAGGTTATTATGATAGTAATTTACAGTTCTGACCCATTTTAGATTGAACTGACCTAAAGCATTTTAACAGCCGTGATTGTTCATATCTTCAGTATAATTTTCGCGTTTCACACATTCATCCCAGGGGCCAGATTGGACCCTTTGTTGGGCCAGTTTTGGCCCCCGGGCCGCATGTTGGGCACCTGTGAACTAGAGGGTCAAAAGCAGGGGTGTCAAACTCATTTTAGATCAGGGGCCACATTCAGTCCAATTTAATATCAAGCCGGACCAGTAAAGTAACGGCACAATACCTTGTAAAGAACAACTTTTCCTCCTTTCTTTTAGTGCAATAAAAATTATTAACCTTTATAAACTACACTTTCTCACAAAAAGATGTGAATAACCTGAAAAAAACTTACATTTTCTAAGAAAAATAACAAATTATGCTTAAACTTATTTATACGCGTTACACACAATGCTACAAACATTTTGGTAACAGTCAGATTATTGTTAAAATTTACGATTACAGGAAGTATATTTCAGCTTATCGTTAACAAAAGTCACAGATCACAGTGGATCTACAAACACGAAAACCATTTAGTAACAGGCAGAACAGAGTTAAAATTGAAACAATTGTCTTAAAACATTTCAGGTTTTTCACATTTTATTGTTAAAGGATTGTTTTAAATGTAAATATTTTCATAGTGCAAGGTTATATTTTACACATTAGACCAAAAAGAACATTTGTGTCAGTCATTATTTCTAGCTTTATGTTACTATTTTACTTGAGGTCACATTGGTTTGTACCGAGCTCCTGAACTAAATTGAGTTTATTCAGAAAATCTTCCCGCGGGCCACATTGGACCCTTCGGTGGGCCGGTCTTCGCCCCCGGGCTGCATGTTTGACACCCCTGGTCAAAAGTATTGGGACACGTCATGTCTCCAGCTGTAAAATGGGACTCATTCCAGATTTGCTGAAAATTACATTAGATGTTTGATTGTATAAGTCATTTCCTCCAAAGGCAGAGTTGTAGGTAGCTCAGATAGCCATCAACCTACTCTTGATGTTTAGATGTTTCTCCATAAACTCGCTATTACTCTTTTTGTCTGTGTATTTCTAACTCCCTAACGACCCAAACATCCACCAGCGACCAAAACCACCTACTGATCTAAACTGTCCAGTACCGGTTGATCCACTCATCTCAGCAATACATGGAACTAACTGGTTTAACATCTTTTTATCGTCATCAGATTTGACCCATTTGGACGTCCAGAGGCTCTCTCGTTTCCATGGAAACACTGTCATCTTCTACAACGGTAACACACCAGTAAAACCCATTAAGTTTGATAAATACTAGTGGTCGTAGACACTTGTTTAATCTTCAGTTAATGATATATTTGACTGAAAAAGCCACTTTTTCTTAAGTTTTCTGTTTTTCTTCATGTAACAATTATGAGCATCAATATGATGAGTTCATTAAATTTGGGAAAATACTGAATTTTCACTGGAAAAATGCTAAATACAAAGGATTATTTAAAAACAAATGGTCGCAAATCAGTTAAGAAATGTTAGATATAGAGAAAAAAAATAATGTGGGGACAACTACAAAAGTCGCACTGGGTCTTCATGGGTAAAATCTACAAATATTTTTTTTGATTTATTCATTTTATCTTTGAATTACCATGATGTAAACAGCTGTGGTACTAAAGATACTTGAATATGTAGCCTGTCTTTGAGTCCTTGTTTCCCTTCTTGCCAGACTTGTTGTATTTCTGTTCACTGCAAGGTACGATGGACATAGAAATTACCCTTTCAGTCAGATTCTTATGCGTTTCTCGAGGCTTTTTTTGCACCTGTTTTAATAGCTTGAGTGTATTTTTCATGAGTGGACAGTGGAGAGGAGACAGGAAACAAGGGCAGACAGATGGAAGCGGCTAAGGTCACCCAGACCCGGAGCTGAATCGGAGAATTTGCTGTTTACGTTCAACCTTTCACCGCTGTGCTCTAAAAATAAAACTCAAACAGCGACATAAATGCAGACGCAAACTAAGACACAGGAAACGTGTAAAGACTGGAGAATGAGACGAACTTTGAAAGAGTCCCGAGGAGAGATGGGAAGAATTTAGACATCATCCCAGTTCCCAGAAATAAAATATTGTACAAATGTCTCTTTAATGTCAAATATGTGAGGGTTTTTTTTTTTGTTGTTTTTTTAAGATAAAACTAGTTATTCAATAGTATCCCAGTTAAATATATTTGAAATGTGCTTCAGTTCAGGACCAAAAATGGGTTGTGGACCTATTTTTAGTGAAATATTTCACAATAACACGACATGTAAATTCATTCCTGATGACTAATTCTTGAAATGTCAATAACGTTTTACCTCGACAAAGTCATGCGAAATGAAAAGAAGAGGTGTCAGTTGTAAAAAGACAAAAATGGTGTCATCACAGAGATGAAAATGAAGTAAAACATTTAAAAAGTGGAAGTTTCATTGAAGGTAAATGTAGATTTGTTGGAATTCATGATGCATTTTTGTGAGTTTAGGTCCTGAGGAGACTCGGTTTTCTTTTCTGTCTCTTGAATACAAGTGAGTTTGTTTCATTAACTCTTTAACGTCAAATAAACACCAACATTTAACGTTGGATTGGAGCTAAACAGTTATAAAGGGTACTTGAAGGTGTCAGTATAACATAAAACTAGTTATTCAGTCGGATACGGGTAAAATATGTTTGAAATGTGTTTAAGTTCAGGACTGAAAACGGGTCATGAAACTATTTTTAGTCAAATATTTTTAAATAATATGACATGAAAATTCATTCCTGATTACCAAGGACATAGTGTTCATAAATGTTTATCTCATCAAAGTCACATGAAATGGAAAGAGGCAGTATTCCATTGTAAAAAGACAAAAATGACAGTGACAGACAGGAAAAGGATGTTAAAAAAAAAAAAAAAAAAAAAAAAAAGGTAAAAAGTGGACGTTTCTTGAAGCTAAATGTCGATCTGTTGGAATTCCTGATGTATTTGTGCGAGTCGAAGAGAAACAAAATGCCTCCTTTTGGTCTGGAGGTGTAAAAGTTAGTGAATAAAAGAAAACGGAGGGTCTTCTGTGTGAAAATCACCAGGGCTTTAATGTAAACAGAGCCTGGTCGTCATGGAGATCATTCATAAACAATAGTAAAGCAGGTTGAGTCAGTGAAATGACGCTAACTTCAATAGTTTCAGTCGAACCCGGAGGAGTTAAACACTCGCAGACGAGACAGAGGACGCCTTGATGTAGGCTCCGCCTCCAGAGTCACCACCCCCTTCTCTAGGTAGCCAGTCAGAGCCATTTGTGGTGCAGTTTCATAGGATGCTGTAGTTAAATGTTTGTACATGTTGGCGGGATTTAACCTTTTGTTGTGACGGTTGTAAACGGTCCTGGCTTCACAACAACAACAACAAAAAAAAAAATATATGGAAATGACCTGAGGACGTCACAAAACTGAATCGTTTCCAAGGAATTAAGCTACTTGAAGTATTCAGCAAATTTTATACAGTGAATTAAATGTATTAGTTTTCAACATCTGATCACTTCAATGTGCAGAAAACATTCTTCTGAATACGATCAAATCAGAAAAAAGCAGAGAAAACTGAGAACAGTGATGAGTAAATAATTATCTTGGACTTGCAGTTGCCTCTCACAGCTCCATCTGGGTTACCATGGTAATGCTACGCAACGCTTACGCCGGGATACACATTCTATACATCCACGTAACCATAGGAACCTCCGCGAAAAGCCCAACAAAACCCGTTGTCAGAAAACAGAACACAACTCAAACAACAGTCACTTAAATGGACAAACACCGAAACCAAACTCTCAGTCTGAGAGCAGCATCTTCAGTCCTGAGACTCGTTTCTGGAACTCTGCATAATATTAGGAGGAAAAAAGGAACGTGGAGGAGGGAAAGAACTTGTCAATAGTGCCATTCGAATAACAAAACCTAACTAAAACACCACCTGTGGATTATTAGAACATCCAGTGCATGTGTGAATGCAGAGCAGGTGCAGTGAATGAGGGTTTACCTGGAGCAGTGAATAGTGATCAGCACCATGGACAGCTCCACAATCAGCACTATGGACACACACTACTACACAGCAACTGCTCAGCTCTGCCTTCCCACAATCCTCTAGGGCAGCACCAAACATGTCAAACAGAGCATAGTCAGTGCCCACTTCATTCCAGAAACACAATTTTGTTCCAGGTCTGCATCTTCAGTTGAACTTTTAAAAGAACGACATGGCATTGGTATATGGACTCTGAAGGTGGAATATGGATTTAGCTTATTATGAAAGAATGACCTTGTTTTGGCGAGCAAAATGAATGAAATAAATAACAAAAGGAGTAAAAATGATCAAAAGAATCTACAAACTGAACTAAAAAAATATTGGAATGAACAAAAATTAACGGAATAAATAACAAAATGAGTCAAAATGACCAATATAATCCCAAACAAATGACTGAAATAAAATCAACAAAATGAGCAGATATGAACAAAACATAAAAAAAAAAAAAAAAAAATCGAACAAATTGAGTTATATAACCCTCAAAATGAGTAAAAGTTACCGAAAAATCATCAACAAATTAAACACAAATGAACAAAATAACCATGAAACTAAACAAAATAACAAAATGAGTAAATGTGACCAAAATAATCCACAAATCAAACCAAAATGAATAATATAATCTTAAAATCAAACAAAACAACCAACAAATGAGTAAGAATGACCAAAATAATCCATAATATAATCAACAGTGAATGAAATTGAACTAAATAACCAACAAAATGAGTAAAAATGACCAATATAAGCCATAAAATGACCAAAACAAAACGAACAAAATAATGATGAAATCGAACAGATCGACCTATACAACCAACAAAATTAGTAAAAATTACCAAAAATAATCAACAAATGAAACACAAATGAACAAAATAATCCACAAATCAAAACACAAATTAACAATATAATCATGAAATCTAACTAACTAACCCACAAATGAGTAAGAATGACCATAATAATCCATAAAATAATCAACAAAGCGAACAATAAGTAACAAAATAATCCACAAATTGAACAAAAATGAACTCAACAACCAACGAAATCAGTAAAAATGACCTAAATAAACCACAAAATGAACTAAATGAGGAAATATGACCACAATAATCCACAAAATCAACAATGTAATCAAAATAATTGTGAAATTGGAAAAAAAATAACCAACAAAACGTACAAAGTAATCTGCAAAATGAAGAAAAATGAACAAAACAATCTACAAAATGAACAAATAAAACAAAAAAACCCCTCAAAATTATCCACAAATGTAATCAAATTACTAAAATCATCATCATAATTGAATAAATAATCCCATTTCAGTTGTCGTATTTCGCGTATTACATTCATTTTCTACCAGGTTTCATTCAACACACGTCAGACGTTTCCACTCATTTGTGCTGCTTCTTGTCACAGGGTCAAAGGTCACGTAGAATGTTGACTTTAACCTTTAGAACCCATTTCTTTCCGTTTCTGTGTGTGTTTTAAAGCTGTGCACATATTTTCTGTATTTTATTGTTGAATCTGAAGAAAAGAGAATCAATTATGTATGCTCATTTCAACCCTGAAAAACAACAAAGATAAAGTTGGAAAAAGGCTTTTGCATAATATTTTACATCCATTTACATCTAGTTACATATGTATTATCATCAATTATTAAAGTGCAGCCTTATATTTCCTTTTTCCTCATTTATGTTATTCATGTATGTTGGTTTTTTGTTTGATTTCGTGTATTTTTGGCCGTGAACTCCAGAGAAAACACTCACCACTGAGCCTCTGCACACCTTTCATTAAGTCTCCAGTGTCTTCATCAGAGGTAAAAGCACCACTGAGTCACTTTCTTTTTTCATTTCGGAACTGATCTGTTCTCCAGCGCAGCTCTGACCGACTTCGACATGGAAAAAAAATATACTTCAAATCCTCCGTCGCAGACCAAACCTCAGACTTATTTTCATTCACTGGCCTCAGTCGTGTTCTGTCATGCTCTATCGCTCTTATTTTGTGCATTAAACTGGATCTTTTTTCCCTTACGTCTTCATTTTGCTTCTGATCTTCCGTGCTCGGTTTCTATTTTTCCATACTGTAACTCCACTGTTTCTGAAAGCGCATTTACATTCTGGTTTTGCAAAAGCATCGCATGAATGAAGCCTGAGGCTTTACGCTGTGGGTGAAAATGACCAAAAAAAAGCAACACAAATGAACAAAATAAACAAAATGAAGGGAAATAATCCTCTCAAATAATAACAAATGAGGAAAATGAGTAAAAATTACCAAAAATAAATAACAAAATCAGCAAAAAGAATCAATAAAAAGAACGAAATCATCAAATGTGAACAAAAATAGTTGAGAAAAGAAATAAAGTAATGGAAAAAAATTAAGAAAATAATCAATAAAAATAAGGAAAACAATAAAAAAAATTTAAAAGTAAAAAAAAAAAAAAAAAAAAAAAAAAAAAAAAAAAAAAAAAAAAAAAAAA
>JAQQZY010000013.1:10532004-10559738 GCA_030068375.1 Ostorhinchus rueppellii | reverse complement strand
GGACGAGTGGAATTCACAAACCAGAGTGGGAAATCAACAGAAATCAACCAAAAAGTGACAACGTGGACAAAATAAGAAGCAAAAGTGAATAAAATAGTCAAGAAAACGAACAAAAATGGATAAAATAATTAAGAAAATGAACAGAAGTGAATAAAATAATTTAAAAAATGAACAATAGTGGATAAAATAATTAAAAAATGAACAAAAATGGATAAAATAATCAAGAAAATGAACAAAAATTTATAAAATAATTAAGAAAATGAACAGAACTGAATAAAATAATTTAAAAAATGAACAATAGTGGATAAAATAATCAAAAAATGGATAAAATAATCAAAAAATGGATAAAATAATCAACAAAATGAACAAAAGTGGGTAAAATAATGAACAAAAGTGGATAAAATAATGAACAAAAGTGAATAAAATAATGAACAAAAGTGGATAAAATAAACAAAAAGAAAAATGGATAAAATAATCAAGAAAATGAACAAGTGAATAAAATAAACAAAATGAACAAAAATGGACAAAATAGTCAACAAAAAGAGTAAAACTGCGCGAATTAATCAACACTAATTAACAAAATGAACAAGAACCAACAAAATAATCAAAACAATCTTCAAAATAAGGGAAAATAATAACAGCCAACAAAAATAAAGATACAAAATAAAAATAAACAAAATGACTAGAATGAATCCCCCCCCCCCCAAAAAAAAGAATATGGTCAAAAAATTTAACAAAAAAAACAAAATAATCCAGAAAATGAACCAAAAAAAAAAACACACACACAAAAATGTATAGTCAAAAATGACAATAAAAAAGAAATGATTAAAAAAAATGGGACAAAAATTAACAAAAGAATGAACAAAATGACCAGTTAAACAAAAAAAAAACCCAATATAGTAAAAAAAAAGGAACAAAAATGAACAGAATGACCAGTATGAACAAAATAATCCTAAAAATGAACAAAAAACCCAATATAGTCAAAAACTAAAACAAAAATGAACAGAATGACTAGTATGAACAAAATAATCCATAAAATGAACCCAAAAAAATGGATATATTAAAAAAAATGGAACAAAAATGAACCAAAGAATGAACAAAATGACCAGTATGAACAAAAAACCCCATCACAGTCAAAAAAAATAAAACACAAATGAACAACAGAGTAAACAAAGTGAACAGAGAAGACCAAACCAACCCATAAAAGTCCTCACTAACCAGTTAGAGCTCCCACTGGTTAACACCTGCGCTCCAAACCCCGCTCCCGTCGGTTCCGTTTCCCACCTGTTTCCGTGGACTTGTGCCGGCTTTGGTGTTTCAGGTTGCAGGAATATTTCATCACACCCTTCTTGACCTTTGACCCCGTTCTATTAGCTGCTTGTGAAGTCCGAGTGATAAATTCCAGCTTGTGCGCCGCTCTAATCCATGTAAAATGTAAAAGCCGAGTACTGTTGAAATTCCTCTTAATGATAGCGATATCCTCTGGAGGGTTTCCGCCTGACGTGCACGCTCATTTTTCCTTTTTTTTTTTTTTATTCCTCTGCATGTGTAATTGTCCGGGCGGTTCACAGCACATTATCAAATTCATCAGCTAATCATTTAAGACCCCCTTTCTTTTATCTGCAAGATGGTCTCGCGAATGATCCGATGGCACGCCGATCGATAGGAAAAATCGGAATATGCAAAGCGCGTTCTGATGTTTGGCATCGCTCAACCTTTAGCGCTTTCATCTCAGGCCTTTTGATGTTGCTTTTAATCTGCATAACGCACAGCGAGTGGCTAATGGAGTGGAGCGGCTCTCCTTCAGCCCAAAGAGAGGAACGAGTCCACCTGTCAGGACTCGGAAAGTTCCACCACTGAGGGGAGGGGGGAGGGGGGGGTAGAAAGACCAGTCACATTTATCACCTGATGCGAAAAAAAAAAAAACGACTTTCTAAGAAGTAAAGTGAAACCCCCCCTTTAGGTCAAACTGTTCCTGTTAAATACAAAAAATTATTAAAACAAAAAAAAAAAAAAAAAAAACGGGCCTGTGAAGGAAGGAAAAAAAAAAAAAAAGCTAAATTATACGTCACAGGTGTCAAACATGCGGCCCGGGGGCCAAATCCGGCCCGCCACAGGGTCCAGTCTGGCCTTTGGGATGAATTTGTGAAATGCAAAAATAGATATTAAGATATTAATCATTTTAGTTTAAGTTCCACATCCAGACTAATTATAACAACCTATAAAAACTCACAACCCCATGTTTTTCTCTTTGTAAATGTCAATATTTTCATCTATTGACACTAAAACCAAGTATAATTTCACACAAAAAATTAAATAATCTGAACAAATGTAAAGAACCTGAAAGGTAAGCGCAATGTTAACACTATTCTGCCTGTTGATAAATGTTTTGTGTATTTGTAGATCCACTGTGTCTGTAACTTATAATCAACATGTGGAAATGATAAAGTGAAGCAGAATATTGTTAAAATTACACTTTTTTTCAGTTTGTTCATGTTATTCACAGTTTGAAAGGATAGTTTGTAGATGTAAACATTTTCATTGTTTAATTTTCCTTTTTTTTTTTTGCTCTAAAACATCGAGAAAACTTTGGAGTTTACATTATTTATATTTTATTATGTTATTATTTCACTTGTCCGGCCCATTTCAGACTAACTTTAGTTGAATATGGCCCCTGAAATAAAATGAGTTCAACGCAGTTACATTTACAAACTATCATTCCAACCAAAATGTGAAGAACCTGAACAAAAAGGAGGAACCTGAAATGTCTTAACCCAGGGCTGAGAAACACAACTTCCATCTACCACAACTATTATCCTGCATGTTTTATGTGTCGCTCTTCCGACATCATCAGACTCTGCAGAGGTCTGGTACGGAACATCAGGTGGAAAACATCTGAAACCTGCAGGATAGTAGATCTGGAGGACCAGGGTTAACCCATGAACACCTGAATTTATATACATGGATATTAAAAGATTATGTGCTTTCTGCTAGCTGTAGAATGATTGTGGTTTTGTTTTAATTTTCTGCTTCCCAAGACTATTCTGTGCTGTATTCTTGGTTTGATTTTTGGTTGTTCATGCACACTCTGCCTCTACCATGTTACAATTTGTTCTCTAACCGTTGATTTAAAATAAGAAAGGACTGAAATCTCAGAAGAAACTTTTTTTTTATGTATATGAAGTGCTGTCTGCCCTTCAGGAATGAAAAATAAAGAATAAAAAAAAAGATTATGTGTTTTAGCTTTTAAATAGACGCTAAATTCGGTGAAGATTCTTAATTTCATTATAGAATAGAAAATACACATCGGCTAGGGTTTGGAAATATTGCTTATTTATGGCAACAGGCAATAAAGATAATACATAAAAAAAAATGACAAACACATTTTATTGACACTGGTGTTATGTTCAGTGTCCAGACTGAAACAACTACTATTTTTTTTTTTTTTTTAATTATTATCCAAACAAACAGAGCTGGAGCTTTACATTTAGAGCATGAATACCAAACTCATTTCAGCTCAGGTTCCATCTTAAACAGGTCAAATAATAGCACAATAACCCATTAAAAATGAAAACTACTAACTGTTCTCTTTGTTTTACTGCAAAAAAGTCTAATTTAATTTGAAAACTGTTTGTGCTTAAAATGAATAACCTGAAGACCCATGAACAATGTGAAAATTAAGTGACGTTTTAACAATATTAGGCCTCAGTTTGTCACTAACATATGTTCATTACAACTTACAGACCAAACTGGATCTACAAATACACAAAACATTTCCGGTCTGAAACAGCGCATGCGCCATGTTAGCACAGCACCGTTAGCATCGCGGCTAATTCGCCACAATCTTCAAGTAACTTTTAAAATGTTCGTCACTCGAACTGTACTTCAATGTATTACCTGTAGAAACACCCAATAAGTTGGTGAACAGTTTTATTTTTGTAAAACTTACCCTTTCTGCTCCACATTAACACGCGCGGGTCGCAGTGTCAAGGCCAAAATATCCGCTTCCTTCAACACGGCGGTCCGTCACCAACTGATCCGACGAGAAACAAGTGGTTGGCAAAGGTTCCTAGAGTGTCTAATAAGTGGTATTATATTTAATATATAATATTATATGCTTGGGAAATACATACAGTGTATTGGTAAGAGAAAAGAGTATAATTTTAACAATATTCTGCCTGTTATTAAATGTTTTGTGTGATCTGTATTCTTCTGACCTGGTGATAACAGCCAAAAACACATTAAAAGTATTGCAAATTTGACAAGTTAGTGACAATTTAGTGCATGTGTCTTTGCAAATTGAGTCCAAATGTTTTTTTATCCACATATAAGTTTTACTAAACAGAGTAAAGACCTGTAGATTGATATAATCATCAGTGAAAACCTGTATTTATTCATATTTCTTTCAGAAGTGTCAAAAAATGTAGTCTCTTTTCAATATGATGTTATGCAGTGGGTTGTTGTAAATGATAAATATTCCCACAGAACCACGTGACAACACTTTGTTTTGCTTTAAAGCCTCGTTTCAGCAGCAAATCACTCAGATGTATTGGGTTGTAACAGTAAGAAAAATGTCTTTTCTAGTCTTCGAACGTAGATTTCATTCCAACCTGTTGCTTCCGGTCGTGAATAAACAGAAAAAACATCCAGGTGAAAGGAGACGAACACGTGCAGAACCTGACTTTTTCATATAAATAGGATATAATGGGCGTCGAGGTCGGGGTCAGTTCACTTTGATCTGACTGAAAAAGTGAATTAAAACTAACATTTCCATAATAATGAGCAGCAAGAGGCTGTGAAGGGACAGATTTCCATGTTTTGTTTTGTTTTATTTTTGGACAGAATGTAAAGTGAACTGAAGCCCCGACGCTGCCAAGCAAAAAAAAAAAAACAAAAAAAAACAAATCCTCTGTGAATAAACATGAAGCACTGACAGTTTGGTACTCTGTAATTTGGCTACTTTTATTCGAGCAGGGTCATTTTCAAGAGAAATTACAAATTAAGAATTCAATAATACTTTTACAAAGACATTTCAGGAAAGATTCTTCTTCAGTCATGATATCATACATAGTATTTAACAGTCCCTCTTCATTTTTTTTAGCTTAAAAAAAGAAACAAAGATGAAGAAAGTGGAATTTTTCAGTCGAAAATACAGTGTTTTCACAATTGTATAAAAGTTCCCAAATTTGGAATTTCCCAGTAACTGGAAAATAAAAGGAAATAAAATAAAATAAGATTAAACTTCGCATTTCACAATGTTTCAAAACACAATAAATGCTCTCTTTTTACGTAAAATTTGCCCCTATGATCGACACCATGTTCCTTTTTACTAAAATATATCTATATATTGAAGAACTATAGTACTGTACACAACAGTATGAAATAAATAAAATTAGGAAATATAAAATGGGCCACATAAATAATGTTTTTTTTCAACCTACAAATAAAATGAATGCAATTTGCTGTTTAAAAAAATGGTTTGGTGTAATACTGACAAAGTTAAAGAAAGAAACTGAGAAAACATTGCACAACATAATGTAAACTAAGGAACTGCTGCCTATAGTCTTAATACTGACACGGGTGCTTCAAAGAACAACGGTGAACCATTTCGTAATACTGAAGCTGGTGAAAAAAAAGTAACCGTCCTTTTACACAATACGAGGGTGGCACTTGCAGAAAACACACAGGTTAAAAGGTTTGCATATAAGGCTTCTTTTTTCTTATCAAAAACACCTTACAAAGGCTTCGTCCTTCATTTTTTTCCCCCATACCATCTGTCCATAAACTTGTATTTTCCCTTAAAATGAAGGTCTCTTTAAAACTTCATCCTCTTAAAAAAAAAAAAAAAAAGGAAAAAAAGAAAAAAGAGAAAGAAAGAAAAACCTCTAAGCTCCTTCATACAGTCTTTTGTTTAAATTCCTTCATTTGAAGTTGATTCAAGAGGCCTAAAACAGTGTGGCTGGAGATGTTTTTTTGGCCGGGAAACATGATCAAACTAAAGACGACACTGTAGGTAGGTAGGTGATAACAAAGGTAATACTGAAGGACTGTAGTGCACACACTACTGCTCTTTTTCCAACACTGTATAAATATATACATAGGCAATACTTTTTATTATTTTTGTTCATGATTACAGAAGCGGAGTGCAATTTGTACAAGTCACTAGTTGTGCTATAAATACTATGGAACACAGGGGGTTTATTTGAGGAGGTTAGCACCACACATATTTTTAGGCCTTAGTACTGTACATTTTTTGAAATGTATTCATTTATTCATTGTTCGGTTTGCATAATGCAGCTTATTTCACAAACCCATGCCCCCTCCCCTCTGTCGTCGTCACCTCCTCCAGATTGATTTTTAGAGTCTTGTTCGGCAGACATCGTTGCCCCCTCCGTCAACGAAAGCTTCCCGGAAGCTTCAGGCACGTGCACGTACAGCTTAAAACACGGCGTTTTAAACCGAGCAGGTAAGAATACTGAACCGAAAGAGAGAAAATTAAAACTGTTTTTTTTTTCTTTTTTCTTTTCTTCTTAAGATGGGAAGCTTTTTTTTTGTTTGTTTGTTTTATTTTGAAAACACCGTCCGCCGATTACATGCCATCCTCCATCGCGTCCTCGTGATCCGATTTGGTTTCCGTTTTGCCGTCCAGCGAGCTATCGTCCATCGAGTGCTCTCCGTTCTCCTCCTCGTCCCTCAACGTATCCGGGTCCGTGTCCATGCTCTTGCTCTCCTCCTCCTCCTCCTCGAACTCGTCCTCCCTCCGTCCGATCTTGGCGTACGTTCCTTCCACCACTTCCTTCCGTCCTTCTCTGATCCCTCCGTTCACGGCGGCGTCGTGCCTCAGGATGGCGTCCCGCTCGGCCAGCTCCGGGTAACCCTGAGGAGTCATGCCCTGCAAGTACGCCCGGCTCATCAGCAGCTCCGTGGGCTCCAGGTGGCCCTTCTCGCGGGCCTCCCTCTCGGCCGCCTCCCGCTCCTCCGCCTCCCTCTTGCAATAGGAGTAGCGGTGGTTCATGTGCTGGGAGTACGAGCCCGAGTGGGAGAACCTCTTGCCGCACTTGTCGCACTGGTACGGCTTCTCCCCGGAGTGCAGCCTGGAGTGCTCGATGAGATGGTGTTTGTGTTTGAAGGCTTTCTTGCAGATCTGACACTGGTGCGGCCTCTTGCCTGCGGACACACAAGACACACACAACAAGGGGAACGTGAGTCGCCTGCGTGGCTTTTCCTGCTGCTACAACAAATCACAAGTCAGAAGAAAGCAAAAAGGAAAAAGTCGGATGAATTGGAATGGCATGGAGTAAAATGACATCACGGAGCATTAAATCCAACTTACGACTTAGGGCTATTTGTTTATTCAAATTGTGAGAGCAATGAGAAAGTGCGCTCGCATTCACGGGCCGACATTATGGAAATTCCCTCCTGTGGTTAAAGCATGGAGAAACTCAACCACAACTACTTATTTTAGGCCTGCGTGCCACACTGATGAATGCAACATAAATAAACTAGTGCAAAGCAAACAAACAGGGAAGGCGCGACAAAGGAGTAAACAAATCTGCGGCGGCGGTGGTGGCGGCGGCGGTGACGGTGTTGGGGAGGGGGGAGGCTCCGAGGGGTTGCCCTGCTTATCTCCGAATACAATTCAAGTTCATGGTAGCGCCCGGGCCTCCGTTAGGTTTCTTCCAGCCTACCAAATCTGACGGGACGCTTCGGATGCCAGGGCCGAAAGGAGAAACCCAAGCCGGCCACAGCGGGCAGGGTGAGGTGGTTTTATGACACGGGGCCATAAACTGTCTGGCTAAATAAATGTCCTCCGGCTCGTAATGCGTGTCTGCTGTTACCCCGAAAGTGCTTACTTCACCTACGCTCGGAATATCCACCGCTAACACGTCTACTACTAAACCGGCTTCTGCTCTGTCCTGCACATGTGTGCGGGGTATGGCGTCCTGCCCGCCTCCTACAAATCACATGACTCCCCTCTGACACTCGAGTAGCGCCGGTCCAACATCTGGCCACCTCGTAATACCAATAAAAACACACGGCGACGACATGAAAGCAACATGCAGGGGCGTTGCGGAGATAACGCAGCCCTTGTTTTTCCTCTATTTTTGTTTTATTTTCTGTGCTTTAAGAGTTCGGCGTGCCGTTCTGACGGTGCACACTCCCTCCCTTTTATGTCCGGGCAGATAACACCCAGCCTGCATGAAGCACCGAGCGCTCGGCTACAGATAGCGGATAAAATAAATGATGCAACCTAGTGAAAGAGGATCTCTGTATAATAACTATAATGAAAGACTTGTTATCAGTGCTCTGAAGCTTCTGAGCGCTACTCCGCTGATGTGATCTATCGCCAATAATGGGGCCGATAAAGGCATTAGGGGCCTGGCGCTGGCTTTATATATCTAGGTGAATTGATGTGTGTCTTTATAGATAGCAAAATGGTTAATACACAAGGATATGATTGGAAAATAAAGAGCACAATCACTTGAAAAAGATAGCAGCAGAAGCCTCCCTCTTCCTGCCTGTACCTGCATTAATTATTCCATGTTTTACATTTTTACTTTTGTTTTTTTTTTTTTGTAGTTATGAAAGAACACACAAAGCACATGTTAGACTCTACTCGCTGGCATTTCAACCCTGTCAATGAAGAAGCAAGTTAGGTGTTGGTTTACATTCAACTTAAGGGTAAACAAAGAAGAAAAGAAAGAGAAAAGGGGTAAAAAAAAAAAAAAAAATAGAAAAAAAATACAAAATCAAAAAAAGAAAAAGTATATATATAAATTTCATACTGGTAGGATTTGTCAACACAAACATTTAAAACATAAAAGCATGGGGTTTAAAATAAGGGTCTAGAACAGTATATACCTGTGTGTTCATATTTGTGTCTTAGAAGGGAACTGCTCTTCTGGAATGTTTTGTCGCACAAGTCACACGCGTACATACCACTTTCGGTCTTCTTTATCTTCTTCCGCGACAGACAGGAGTCGGGGTCTGTCATGTCGTCCAGCCCTGACATGTAATCTGGTGTACCGTCGAGCAGGTCCCCCTTTGACAAGAAAAATAAAAAAAAAAACAGAAAGAAAAAGAAGAGAAAGAAACAAGAAATAATAAATTGGGGTGTCGGAGAAGCGGGTTCGGACGATGAAACTGCTGAAAAATGTTCCCTTTTGGCTGTATTTGTACAGCGCTGCTTCAACTTTTAAAACATTCAAAGAGTTTTTAGGAAGAGAAACGCAGAAATGCATGAGATTTAATAGCAACTAGTAGAAAAAATAAGAATTCGAGCTTTTGACGGGAACGTGTGGTCAAAGAAGAAACTTGTTTGTCTGTAGCTACGACTTATCTAAGCGACTAATACAACGATAAAAGAAAAAACATACAAATATCTAAGATTCCAGCACAATTACGACAAAAAAGGCTCATCAGAAATGACAAGAATTGTGCTTGTCGAGTCAAAACGTGCAAAAAAAAAAAAACTTGCTTGTTCGTAGCGACCACTAGCATTACTTTTCGAAGATACTTACACGATGCTAAAAGGGTTTTGGTAAAAGAAACATACAAATATCTGCAATTCAAAGACAATTTGTAGAAAATAAAAAAAGAAGTAGCTGCAAAAGTCAAGAACAGAAGCTAAAAAAGAGCGAGACTGTTAGCATTAGCGTGATGTAGCCTGGCTAATGTTATTTATCCGACACTAATGCACTGATTTCATTAAAAATAAACAAGCATAACATACATTTCAATGCAATGACTTGAAAACAAAATGAGAACCGATAAAAACATCCATTCCACCTGTTGAGAGAAGCTGTGGTTACATGCTAATTTAGCGAACTCTTCCCTAGTTATGTGCTAACATTTAGCCCCAAGCTAACTCGAGTGTCTATCAGAACACAAAATTGGGAATTTTTAGAATAAATATCCCATCACATCATGACAGAAGGACCTTAAAAGTTACAACATTTAACATTTTGACTGAATTTGACGTTTAGGAGGCTAGTGTTAGCCCAGAGTTGCTAACATCCATGCTATTTGTTTGCTAAAATGAAGTCAAACGAAAAAAAAAAAAAAAAACAGCCTAATTATCTTTAAAAACGAACTCCATTTTGGATTAAACATGGATTTTTACTAATGTTACGGATGCTTCACGTAGGATCCTTGTGACATCTTCACATAAAGCAGCTAGCGTAACCCTCCTAAACAACCACGCTATGCTACATGCGCTCATGCATATTTGATGGCTAGCACATACCAGCGTTGATTTTCCCTATAAAACTTTTAGCTGCGGGATAATATCGCCCATCTATAACTGACACGCTCCCCATTATGAAACTGGGCTATAATGGTGTATTCAGTGTGGTCTAATTTTGTACAAGACTGTTAATTCTGCACATTCCTTTAAAATTCCCTTTTATGATGAAGATTAGTCTTAAACATGAATTGATGGGGAACAATATCACGACATTAGACGAGGTACGGTGAGCCATTCTTGAAATTGCAAACTCATATAATGATTAAAATCAGAAGGTGCACCTTAATGGCCAATATTGAGCCACCAAAGCGTCCTTTAATGAATATGTGTGTGATAATGTGAGGACAGCGCTGCTCTGTGTTTTAGAAGGGACCACTATCACTCTGCAATCAATTTGAACTAAACGCCTGTAGCTGTATTTTTAAAATCTAATTTAATAACTTAGAATAGGAAACATTATTAATACTTTTTTTCATCAAAATGGTTCCCCTCTATGTTAAACAGCCTTCAGCATTCAGTGGTAATGAACATGGAGACTGTGCATTATTAATCCACATGTAGAAGCTCATTTTGGCTTTGGCACTCTTTAAAATGCAGCGAAGTTGCAGTGGGAAATTTCAGAGAAGTGCACAGCTCCGGGGCTCACCTTTGTCATTTTTACAAAGGCCTTTCACCCATATTTAATAACAAAATATCTGAGTTCAGGCCAGCGCTGGAAGACAACTGAAGCCAGCATTAATGTATTCCACACACAGCGGCGGGTAAAATTTACAGTGGAGAGTGGAAACAATTAGGGCTTGAATGAGATGACTTTTAAGGGGCCAAAATCGATACTGGTTTTTATTTCAGCTGCATACTTTCTCATACTTGTGCCAGTGCGTTTCTTGGTTTAAATTAGGCCTGTTGTGTTAATTCCAAATGTTATAAATAGCAGGATTAAGGGTTGAGGGATTTCAGACACAAGGAACAGAATTTAGACAATGATCTGCCTCATTGATTCTGTAAAATAAATAAATATACGTATCAGGAAGAATGTAACTGGAGGAGGAGGAATAGATTTGTGTAAATAAATGCACGGAGTCAGAAAATGTCAGAAAAATGTCACACGGACAAAAACAAACAGTGAACGTTTGCAGTTATTACCAAAAAAGCTATCGAGTAAAATGATATTTTCTCGACTATAAATGAGTTCAAGTCTGCGAACAGCTGAACCTCCCTTCCTCCCTGACACCACTAATGACGCCTGACTTTTTTTTCCCTCCCCGTGGCTGAGTCTCAGCTGTTTATCTTCATCACCTTTGCCAGTTCACTCTACCTCAGGTGAGTGCTTCTCTCTCCTGACTCTGAAGTCGTTTTTTAATTAGTGCAGAAATGAGTTCAGATCATTTTAGAGAATCTGAGTGAGCCTGGGGCTTTTACAAAAACCACAGGTGGCTTATTTACCTGGAAACCTGGTTTCCGTTGGTACTTTCTCCTCTGCTGCATCTCGGCAAAGGTAGCTGCCCCTGCTGCGTAAGTGTAGGCCATGTGTGGTAGGAAGCCCATTTGATCCATGCCCGGGTAGGGCCTAAGACCTGGTATGCTGGCCTGCATCGGGGGCATGAATGTAGCTGGCGGGAAAGCGCTTTGGGGTGGAAGTGACGTGTACAGGGGTTTGGCAGCAAATGGGTTAATGCCGAAGATGGGGCTAGTGCTTTTTTCAAGGTTTCCGTTGTTGGTTGAGCCTGAAAAATCCTTCTTGAGATAGGCCAAGTTCAAAGGCTCTTCGAAGTGCTCTCGGGGAGAGGGGACGCTGTTATGGTCGATGGTAATGCTGTTGACTTTAGGTCTGCTTTTGACAGTCAGTGCATGCTTGGGTTCCTTCATGAGTCTGGGCAGAGACAGGTCCAGCGGCTCAGCCTGCAGGTCTTCTGAAGTCAAGCTGTTTGGAGTATAGGAGCTGCTGTGAGAGTTTTTGGAAGATGTAGAGGACAGATTTAGCGGGGAGGGGGTGTTGCTGCGAGAGTGGTCCAACTTTTCACCTGCGGGTTTGGCGTTGCTGCTGTACTGGTGGTTTTTCAAAAGTCTCAGTGAGTTGTCACAGTTGTTAACGTTGTTATGGAGTTCAGCTATGGAGGGAGATGTGATGCGATCAGTAGGTTTGATTAGAGACACAGGTGACCTAGCTACCATTGAGTCTTTTGGTGGAGTGTGGTGGTTATTTGTTCCGACAACCATATCAGTGTTGTTCCTGTGCTCCAGCGGTGGGGTTCTGGTGCTGCCGTACTGGTACATCTTCCGCTGCTCAAACCACTCTTTGACAAATTCCTGAGGAAGGCCGACCGCTATGGAAATCTTGAGCAGCTCCTCCGAGTTGGGCTCCATGTTCATGGCAAAATATGCCTTCAGCACAGACATGTGGTCCCTGTAAGGATTAAGGGGCCCAGTGAGTCCCTTCTCCGACACCATGGAGGAGGATAAGTGGGTGTTCTTCTCCATGAATATCCCTGGTTTGTTGGGCATCAGATTCTCACTGGGCTGCAGCACGGCTTTGATCTCCTCGTTCATTTTACAAAGGTAGCGTTCATGCTGATGCAAAGGTATTGGCCCGGGGAAGGTTTCTTTGCAATATTGGCAAGCGTAAGGTGTAAACATGTTGTTTTCCTGCACCTTCTCATCCACACCTCCATCAAGCATGTGGTTGGGTTTTTCTCGTTTGATATTGCTAATCTGTCTCTTTGAGTCTGTCGTCAAGCTCTGGAGGCAGGCTTTGGCTTCGTTCACTTTTTCTAATGTGTAGTCAATGATGCTTTTGGTGGCGCCATTGTGACTGACAAGTGGAAGACCGACCTGAGGACCCCCTGGTGAGGTCAGCCCCTGTTTCTGCTCTTCCATCTGAGACCCCAGCTCCTTCATGTAGGCCTTGAGTTTGGACAGCTCCTCTGGCTTGCAGTCCATTTTCTGCCTGCACACAGTGTTGTCCACAATCTGGAGGACCTTCTGCACCTCGCTCAGGTTGTTCCCCAGGTGACCAGGGTAGCCCAGGAGCTGCGACTCAAGCCCGGCCATGCTGAGGTGCTGCAGTGGACTTTGGGCTGTGGAGTTGTGGTGGACCCCCAGTGGGCTGTTGCCTCCGACTCCATTCATGAACGGCCCTGGCGCACCGAATCCATGAGACGCCATCATCAGCTTGTAGTCGTTGAAATCAAGCGGCTCCGTCTTTATGTTCAGGTGGTTTCCGTGTTCTGGGAGGCCCAGCGGCTTACCGTTCTCCAGCTTCTGTCGCAGCTGTGTGATGGCAGTGTTGGTGGGCGAGGAGGAGGCCGATGTGGGGGATGAACCCGTCTTCATGTTGCTGCGCATCCTGCCATTGACAGCAATCAGACCAATGCACTTTTTGCTGCTTATATGGGAGCTGTAGGAACCCGAGTGGGAAAAACGCTTCTTGCAGTTGGGGCATTCATATGGTTTTTCACCTGAAACAAAATATAACAATTGTAAAGACTTGCATCAAAGTAGGAAAAATTAACAACATACCAAAATCTACTACTGTTCATTAGGCAACATTCCGGACAAATAAACTCATAACGTGGAATTAAATGATGTGATATCCTGCTCGCACATTTCTGTACAAATATTGCACTTGGCAACCGGGTTGATTCCTAACACAGCAGCGTCCATTAACAGCAGGGAGGGTCCAAAATAAATCTAATGGAATTCCTGCAGATTCATGGTGTTCTTAAATCACGGCTCTGAATATTCAAAGAGCACGGCAACATTCCTGTCTCGACTCACCGCTATGAATCCGGAGGTGTTCCTTCAGATGGTGCTTGTATTTGAAGGCCTTGCCACACTCGGTGCATTTGAACTTGCGGTTGCCGGCTGCTTGGTTGAGCAGTTGGTGCTGTTAGAGAAAAGAGAGAAAGAAAGAGGTTCGCGTTGAAAAAAAAAAAAGCACAAACATCATGGGGGTGAGAGTTCAGGAAATAATCACAATTGGTTGGCATGACAACAAACAACAAGCCGAATGGCTCCTGTCGCCAACGGAGCATCTTGGCTTTCTACTCCCACCTCCATTGAGCGACTACAGGCAGTGGCGGCGATAACAGAGAGAATCACATACCTTTTAATTTCCTGGCTCCTCAGCCAAACGAGGCATGCCTTTAGAATTTGGCTTTAGAATAAATGAAGAGTTTTTTAGCCTTCATTAGACTTGCTGATCTGATCTACTTTTCATTAATTTGGACCTAATCAGTCCAAAAGGTATTCAGAATAATGTGTAGACTCCTCTCGTCCACATACCTGTATCCGCAGCGTTTCAAATATACTTTGTGTTTTTTAGAACATGTTCAGATAAAGTAATTGGAGCCTTTAAAAAAAAAACCAAACAAACAAAAAAAAACCCCTCAAATGTCTCTTTAATAATCTTAGGATACAGAACAGAGTGTATAGGCCCAGCCTTGATTCGCTGTTCAAAGGTAAACATCAGTTGCAATCCATCAAATTTGCAATTCAAACAAGCCTCTGAAAAGAAAGCAAGAAAGGGAAAAAAATCAAAATATAATACTGAGCAACAACAACAGCGCTGGGTGTGCAAACCTGGCTCGTCACTCACGAAACAATTAATTCCAAGTGGGAGGTGAGGACGTTAAACGGTTAGTAAATAAAAAAAAAAAAAAAAAAAAGAAAGACACATTTCTCTGAGCTCACTAGGGGGAAAAACAGTGACTCCCTCCTCCCAGTTCAGCCTTGACAAATGCTGGGGTGTGTGCTGACTCTACCCACATTCCTGGGGAGACAGATGGTGGCGCACAGGACACTGGGAGGACTGGGAGGAATTGTTCAAACAGCCCCAACCTTCAAAGATCAAGCAGGGAGAGTCGGGGGCCCCGCCAAGCGCCGGAGTGGGACCCCACCGCTCGTATGTTGCTGAGTTGCATAAACAAACAGCAACAGCTGCTTCGTTGCCTCCGCCTCCACACACCCCCCCTCCCCTTCACCAATAGCACCATCCTCTTACTTCCCCCCTGAGGACCCCTGCCCGGTAAAGTTTAGTCTTGCCACCACTGCTAATAAGATACAATCTCTCCCTGCTCTTAATTGTGAATGGCACCAGCAAAATGCACCTTCATGGCTCGTTGTTGGTGCGAACGCCACCACTGCTGGTTGTGGGCGGGGACCGGAGTGGATGTTTGCATATGTATAACCTCTAATTAGTCATATTTTGGCTAATTGGTTAAGAGGAGGAGGAGTATTAAGGCTTGTAAACATCGCAGACAGAAGAGCGGAGCACATGTTTACCTATCAGGACGTTATTCTTTATGTTAATGCCGCGTCGCTGCGCATTCTGGAGTTGGTCGCTAACTACGCCGTGTACATTTCCTCATTAATTACTGTCAGTCGCTTTCTTATGTCGTGAAAATGAGAGGGAAGCGATGTGTTTTGTGTTTTGCATCCGTCCTCCACATCCCAATGGAAAAATCTCTTCTCATCTGGAGGATTACCACTTAAACAATCCAGCTCATTTACAAATCAAGATAACCGGCTTTGTAGCAAGACCTGCAGCGCCTCAATAGAGCCATTGGCCACTGACTGGAGACTGAAGGGGAGCGAGCAACAGCATTGTAATACGAGGATTGGGACAGGGGCTCGCTCCTGCCGGCCCATCTGCTCACGTTTACACCCAGCTGGTAGATCAGGTGAAAGTGCTGGCTGCTGACATCTGATCAAATCAGCCACAGTCTGAGCCTGTCATCCTCGCTTCAGAGAACACAACACAACACCCACGACCTGGGACTCAACACCACAAAGCATCAGGGTACATGATTTCATCTGTGATTGGCTGAATGGAGCTGCTTGTTCTTCATACAATCAGATATCAGATAGATGAAGCGTCAACTGCAACACTTTTCTCAGTTGATAATAAATCTTTTCAGTTGAATCTTCTGGGTTTTTTTAAGGCTTCGTAATAAAACGTCCACTTCACAGACACTTGCAGAAACGCTTTCACCTTCACTTTAAAACCCTTTTCTGGCTAAAACCACTGATGTAAATGTATTTTTTAACAAATACAGTCCCTTAACTTTAACTAATTCAAGAGTGTTTTCATCTTTATTCTTTATTTTTTGTTTTTTTAAGGCCACATCAGGGCGACTCAGTCAAATTCAATCAATGACATAAAAGAAAATAATTCATTCTTGCATTTTTACGTAAAATACAATAAAATATCTGATTTATTTGCCGTTTAGTCCTGATTTCAAGTTTTGCACTTCGATAATTCAGTTTATAAGCTCAGCTTAAATGTTGTATTTTTTTCTGCTTTGCTAATATATTCTATTTATATTATTTATAGCTTTATCTTGTTTTTTTGCTTGTGTTTTTGTTTACAGCTGAGCTATTGTGACCAAGTAATTTCCCTTGTGGCTCAATAAAGTTAGTCAAAGTCTGAGTTTAATTTAAAAGAAATAATTTCCAAGTCAGTCACGTTTTAGATCTTTGAATACTTTTCATTCTGATAAATATTTTTGTGTCGGATTCAAGATCGAAACGATTTCTAACTGTCACATTGTTGGATCCCCTCTTATGTAGACATGAACTTTTAGTTGAAGTTGCATTTTTTTACATAAACTCTATAATATAATCATCCTGAAAAGCACAAATACAGACTCCATCTAGTTTCATAATTTACTGCTCCAATTTTAGATCACTGAGAAGTTCTAATTATCCCCCAATGTGCAAAAACTCCGAAAGCGTGCAATTTTTTTTTTTTTCCCCTTGCCACAATCTATCTCACCAGCACATCTCTAACTTAAAGCTGACAAGCGAGTTAAACACCCGTGACTGCTGGATGTGTTTTCACCTCACAGGACTTTAAGGTGATTCATACTAACTGCCAGCAGATTCACATTATATTTCAGACATATAGGATATAAATTGCTCGAGAAAATTCAAGTATACACAGATGTTTATGCAGTGCATGAAATTAGAAGTGGGGGGATGGGGGGGTGTTGATGGAGTACCACGACTCCGGGCTGCACCAGAAGAACATTAAAGGCCAGGAGTGAAGTGAAGTTAAGGAGCTGATAAAAATTTCCAAATTGGAAATTAACACAATCATTCGATCGTGAACACGAGACTGGGAAATCATATCAGGGAGGGCCATCAAAAAACCATTTAGGGCCTCAATTAAAGTTATTACCATTAAAGGATCTGCATCTTCAAAATGCCATGAAAAATTAATAATGATTGCCAATCAGAAAAAATGATCTCTCTTCTCGCAGGGATCAGAGCACATTAGAAATGAAATAGGCGACAGAAAGAGGAGGAGCTCAAACAGAAAAAAAAAAGTAAATCTGTCTCACCTGATCCCTCGCAGGCTTGTGCGTGGCCATATGCCGCTCAAGCTGAGTGCGGTAAGCAAACGTGTAGTTGCACAGGGGGCAGGCGAAGTTCTCCTCGTTCTTCTCATGGCGGTACTTGATGTGCTCCTTCAGCGATGTCAAACGCTTGTAGCCCCGGTCGCAGTAGGGGCAGGTCAACAGTTGGGCGAAGGCATCTGGCGTTCCAGGTGGCAGGTCTGCACGGGAGACGGCAGGGGGAGGAGGGAGGGGAAGGGGAAGGGGAAGGAGGGGAAGGGAAAGCGGGCCAAAAGGTCAGCGAATCAATGGCAGCTAACGGGCGGCCTGCCCAGAGTGGTATGGGAGTTATCTGTGCAATCTGCTCCACATGAGAGCCACAGTGTCAGGCTGGCATCCGCCGCACTAAGACCTCCCCCCGACTCCTCACACACACTTGTGCAGCCTCGTTCATGCTCCACACACTCGGTTTTGAGTAACAAACGATACTATACGCTCCGGTTCTACGTGGATGAACTTGCTGACATGCGCTCCCATAATTCCCCCTTAACTTCCTAATTGCCTTAAACCGCCCTGGCGTTTTTAATGCCGTTCCCGTTGACACGTTGGTCATGTCTGCAGCATGAATCATGAGCCCGTTCTGATTCTTCCCCTCTGGAGAGCTTCAGAGGTGCACTATCTGATTTCAAGCCCCTGCCCAGCTGTTGCTTAAGACTGTAGGTAAACACCAAGGCATCCGGCGAATCTGTGGGACCAACAGCTGCCTGCTCGTGTCAGCGGGAAGAGCTGCTGCTCTGTCCAGACTCCTTGTCTTTTTTTTTTTATTTTTTTTTTTTCATGGCCTTTGCTCTCACATGGGAGGTTCGCTGAGCAAGCAAGTTGTATTAGTGCAACATTCACCAGGCCAAGTTGAATGTCAACCCAAACGTCTACTATTTAAGTCAGCTGCATGTACTAGCACCTTAACTTTAACCTCATTCCATGTTTATATGAATATTTATATTAATACCAATTTATATGATCATTTTTCAGTTGTTTGTGTTTTTTTCTCTGCACTTGTTTGTTGTCTGCTGCTGTTGACTGTGAAATTTCCCCACGATGGGATAAATAGTCTTATCTTATTAAAAAAATATATATAGTTGTTCATGTTCTTCACATTTTTTAAAGGACAGTTTGTAGATGTAAACATTTTCATAAAGTAATTTCACTTTTTTTTCACTCAATCATAGATAAATGTTTAGAGTGGACATTATTTACATGCTATTATATGAATATTTTACTGGTCTGACCACCTGAGATTGTATATAGCTGAACTTTACCTTATCTTAAATTACCTTATCTTACCTTAAATTATCTGATAGTATCTTTTCTTGTCTTGTCTTATCTTACCTTATCTTATATTATCTTACCTTAAATTATCTTATTTTGTCTTATCTTATCTTCTCTTACCTTATCTTATCGTGTCTGGTCTTATCTTATCTTCTCTTACCTTATATTATCTTATCTTATCTTAATGAAGTCATGGGTGCTAAGGTTAACACGTCGGTGCTTCATTCCATGTTGACAGAAGGAGCTCTACTTTGTCGTTAAAATACTAAAGAAAGCCGACAGTTAATGAGAAAACGACCGTCCACCTACAGCACAGCTACGAATCAAAATGTCATCTGTGTATATTCTTTTGGGTAAAAAGCTTAAACGTGGAACATAAAACCGGCCACGCCAAGGTGGGTGGACGTGTCATCGAACAAAAACGCCTTTCAGTTTTGGAAATTCAGAATACTTTCCTTCTGAAATCAGGGAAAGGTTCTAACGTTACCGCACAGTGTTTTGAGGACTTTTCGACGTTATTGCCTCTTAATCTGTACATAAGCTATTAGTTTCATTACTAACGTACAAGACATTTGTCCGAGGAATTTGGTCGTCATTTGCGACAACTGACAACTTACTTTGGCACGTTCAGTCTAACATTATACCAGGTCGCCTTGGTGTCTTCATGTTTTCACTGCAATAAAAGCATCAGAAAAGGCCTTTTTTTTGCTCATTCTTTTGCACTTTTTTCAGGAAGAACTTAACTTTCAATGTCTGTCCATTAATTATCATGATTATAAATAAAAAATGCTAAAAATACTGTTTTAATAAAGAGGGATTTTTTGAAGTTTTTAGCATATTTATCATCAGAAACAACTACAAATGTCTAAAACAAAACATTTCAGATTGCAAAAATAAACTTTCCACTCTTTTACATCGACTCAAACGTGCTTTTTGCTCCTGAACATTCAGTATCCTTATTATGGCTTCATATGTTTGGTTATTTCTCGCCTGTGTGGAAGTTTTTTTCTCTATGGAACGCAGTCCCAAGCTGCTGCCGTAAAGTGTTATACAGTGTTGAAAAGCTCAGAATCTCAGCTTTTCGATGCTGTTTCAGTTTTGTGAACAGCATAAACACGTCAGGAGTTACAGTCATTTAAATGCTGTAAAATGCACAATGTACTTTTGAAGGAATTCAACGTATTTGGGGCTCGAAAACAGATTCAACTGCAAATCTGAAGTCCAGAGTCCCTACGAGATGGACTGATGGGACAGAATAAACGTGGATTAGCATTTTTTGGATGTTTCGTAGTTATTTTCTCACGTGCATCATGAGTCGCTTTTCCATTGACCCTCGAATTGTGTGAATATAACTCGCACATAAAAATGTATCTAATGGAAAAACAATTTTGCCAAAACTCGTTATTCGATTAAAAGTTTTTGCGCTGGAAAGAGGTGGGTTTTCAGGCTAGGCGCAAATGCTAAATCACGCAACTTGAGTCACGTGAATAAAAAAGCTGGATGTTGACGGACGTTACAACAAGCGAAGAAGAAGAGTTTTAAAAGAAACATGTCGCGGTATGTGAGGACACACCAGGAAACTGAATATTTTAAATTTAGTACAAGATAGAGGGTAATATATAACAATAATAACGAATATATCTGTAAATTAATGCGATATTTACATTCGTCACCATGTTTATGGAATGACTTCTCGTATCATCTCATGATAATTAAAAAAAATAATCATCGCATTTGTGATTTAATGGAAAAACCAACATTACGCACTTCTTTACATTTAGTAAATATCGGTAAAGTTTTGCGCAGATGTCCGATGGAAAAGTCACTAGAATCACCTGACTATCAAAAACATACCCCTCATCTAATCGGACTCATCTCTGGCTCCTCCTCTTTACATTTCCGTCTTTTCCTACAGGATTCGTACCGTTCTCCTCCGGCCCGGTGGCCTCCGGTGTCCCCAGGCGGGACAGCTCCTCGGGGGCTTCTGGGTAGATGATGGCGGTGTCGCCCCGCTGGAGGTACTCTGCGATGCTCACCACGTGGCTGTCGCTCTCGTCCAGCTTCCGTTTGGCGAAGAAGTCCTCGAACTCTGAAGTGCAATCGACGCTCTTGACTAAACAAGAAGAAGAAGAAGGAGAGGAGACGGTGAAGGAGGCGACGCAGAAAGTGGTGATGATGATGATGGTGGTGGGTGGGAAGGTGTGTGTGTGTGTGTGGGGGGGGGGGGGGTAAATTGGATTCATTTCTTCCCCTGAGAAATGTCTTACAGGAGGATATTGGGAACATCTTGGTGGAAATGCGATGAGGACAGCCACCCTAAAACATTACAGCCGAGCTTTGGGGAGAATACATCTAAATTATGGGGTTTGCTTGTCACGCCATGGCGACGAAAATAAGAACCGTAACCGAATCCGACCTATAGTCAAGAGATAAACGCGCTACTAGGAGCTGCCGAACGACGTGTAAGAAAACTTCACTGACCTAATTATACTCATGACATGAAATCTGATTTAGAGTTTTGAATAAAAAAAAGGAAAACACGCTCGAGCCGAGCTGGGCTTAATCAGCAGCAGAGCCACGTTTCTTTGTATCGACTTTCACATATAAGGTCAATCAAGAGACTGTGGCTTTTGTTGATTCTGTGTTGAACAGATTACCGAGGCCAAACCACAAACCAGCCCAAAAAAAAAAAAAAAAGAAAGAAAGAAAGAAAGAAAAAAAAAAAAGAAAAGGAGACATGCTTTGCCATAGCTGAGCAGAATATATCTTAAGCCAGCCAAAGTGCTGAGGCCACACAATGCGTTTTCTCAAATTATTTCCCAGTCCCTTCTCTTCAGGGAAACTCTTAAGCTGCAGTGTGGAGATAGCTGCCTCCAAAAACAAACCGGAGCTAAAAGAAATCAGCAGCCTTCATTAGTCAAGGGGATGGCCGACTTTCAAAAAAAAAAACAACACACATTCGCGAACGCACACACACACTGTTTACAACCTGAGGAGATTCTGGAGGCTGTTTGGCTACGTCCGAGCAGAAAAACCCAGTGACGTCTCATCAGGCTTCATCCCCTGTTAATTAGGCGTTTAGACGGCGAGCCAAGGTGAGGTTTAAAGAGCCATTTGTTAGGCTGTGATGACTTTGCGCTCCAATTTGCGAAAGGTCAAGGTAGCAGATATTTGGTTGTCAAAAATGGCACTGAAATGTCATAGGTGCCAATGGATCGCATTTGACGGCATCGTTTACAGCGTTCTCATTAGACTTCATTCTTTGTGGCTTTTGAGGAAAAGAGGGAGAGATGAACGGCTTTAACCCTTCAGAGGGCGCTCAGACAGACTCTGAAAACAAGACTTTACACTTTTTTTACTGTTATGTAGAAAATCAAGGTCTGTGACGTGACCGTATTTGGTTCCTTTCTCATCACTGGCAAGAGTAAAAGATTAAAATGAGAAGTCTGGAAAGTCGAATCCTATCAATTGTCGTCTTTTCGTGGTCATCACATATGACCCATTTGGATGTTCAGAGGCTCCGTAGTTACCATGGAAACACCGTCATCTTCTACAACATTGATTCACCAGTAAAACCCATGGAGTTGGATCAGTGACAGTGGATGGACGCTTTATTAATTCACTTTTTCATCACTTTTCTGTGTTTCTAATAAACTAATACTCAATTTTAATGGTAGCTTTAATGAACGTCTACAGGATCAGTGAATTAAATATAAGAAAATACCGGTTTTATATAAAAAAAAAAGGTAAAATACAGAAGATAATATTGCAAAAATAGGTGATAAATCATATTACTTTTGTGAAAATTTTATTGCCATGTGTAAAATCAAGGTCGATGAAGTTACCATATTTGGTTCCTTGCTTGTAAGTGGAAAAAAATCCAATAAATATATATATAAATACATTTATTGTTGTTTTTTTTAAATTCATATCATATTAAACTTCATAGAAATTAAAAACATTGCGACACATCCCGTTTTCAGCTGTAAAATGTCAAATATTTTTTAGAAAATCAAGGCCAATTAAGTTCCTTTGCAAAAAAAAAAATATATATATATATTCAAGATGTATGTATGAAAAAATACAAGAAAAGCACATGTAAAGTAAAAAGAACATGTATTTTAGAACATCAGACAAACACAGGTGCTGATCCAGACTCGTGCATCTGTTGCTGTCACTGTCGTGTAATGCGTGCGGAAATGACCAAAAATAGTCGCTTGCCCGATAAAGGGTTAAGCTGTTGTTTCAAACGGTGACTGAGCTGGGTGCGGCTCGCTGCAATCACTTTCTGGACCTCAAACCTTCCCAGTCATGAGATGTTTATTTAACGTAGCAGCTCGAAGCCTTTCTGTCATTGACACTGAACGGACGCACACATTTTTCACGTTAGCGTCCGAGGATTGTACGCGAATATTTGCCTTAATGAAAAAAAAAATCGAAACGCCGAATGTCTCTTTATGAAGAAACAAGCCGCTTTTCCTCTCGGTTCAGGAGGAAATCACCTGGATCAAAGTGTGCTTTGGCACCGGGACGTGATCAAACTGCTCAAGTGGCTAAATGAAATCACATGTGATGTAGCGGCGGCGAAGCTTCCACAGCAGTGCCACAGTATTGTTTCCAAGACTCCTTTAAGCAGTCAAAATGGAAAACATTTGCTGCGCTCAGATTTTTTTTTTTTTTGAAGACGAGAGAGGGGAGAAGAAAACACCACGAGGAGCAGAAAGTAATAGTAATTAAAGGTGAAGGGGAGGCTTTTGGAGGCAGGGCTGTGTGGCGTTCTGTGGGGTGACTTCGGTTTACCATAACAGTGTCCAGGGCCAGTTGTCAGGGTGGCCGGGATGATATCATGGAAGGGAGGCTTGTGCGGCTGCAGATCAGCTTTACTAGCTTTTAATGAAAAATGGCAGGTGGGTTTGGTTCCATCACAAGCGACGGGACACAAACACGCTTAGCTAACCGATACAGCATTTTCAATACGGCTCAATAAGGTCAGGGTCATCAGGTTTATCTGTGAATTCATGGGGTTTTTTTGCATGAAATAAGTTGTTTTATACTGGGACGAAAGATGGAAATTAGCTTGTTAAACTTCAAATCGATCTCTTAAATACTTTCGTAAACAGGCTGCGATTGTATGAGGTGAAATTAACGGTTCGTAAAAGAAAATTCAACAGCATGGATACCCTCCTGACGCCCAGGAAAGGGACGGTTTCTGCTTTTTTTTATATTGAAAACTTGTCCTGATTAGAAACTTCATCATGCAACAGTTTTTCCCAATTCATTTTTTCAATTTTTTTATGTATTTATTTATTTTTTTAATAGAATGTGCTTTGCAATGGACGTCTTCTCTTACTTTCTTTTTTTTTTTTTTTTGTGAAACTGTCAAACTTTGGTCCCCTACAGAGGTCTCAGGAGGTTAAAATCTTTCTTTATCCATTCAATTTTATTTTCTTGAATGATTAAGGCTGTAATAAATAATGGACATTCGCCTTTCTAATAAAAAGTTAATGAAAAAAAAAAAAAAAAGAAAACTGACGTAGATGCATCATACACTGCTAAATTTTTAGGTGTATTTTAACGCCTCAAAAACTCCCAACAGGAAATTTCAACAATTTACTCATAAAGACCCAAAAAACAAAACAAAAAAAATCAAACTTTATAAATACCTGTTGATCCATGAATCTTATCAATACATGTCAATAATTAGTGTAAAACAGTTTTTCCTCTTCCTGGTCATCAAAAATGACCCATTTGGACATTCAGAGGCTTCGTTACCATGGCAACACATTGATTCAACAGTAAAACCCGTGCAGTTGAAACTTCTTCTTCAGTTTTCTTTGTTTTTATGGAATAACCTTTGAATTTACTCTGAGCTTTAATGAACATCTACATAATAAATACAGATAAGACATTATTTTCACAAAAAAAAGCTAAAATAATGAGAATAACGAATGAACGAACGATGAATGGTGTTGAATCACTCAAGACATGTTGAATTTAGAGAAAAGGGCAACGCACAAGTAGTCCAGTGTCTTCAGGGTTAAACCCCTCGAAAAATGAGTAGATCATCCGTTTTCTGTCGTATTTTAAACTCCGACATAATTCACTGAACTGACTTTATGATAAAAACTTAGCAAAACAGCGGCTTTCCATTAAACATGATACTGTGGAGGTTATTTATTCTTCTAATAATTAATTTTGTTTGGAAAAAAAAATTGAATCCCCCACAAATTTGGCCCAAACCTATAAAAAAAAAAAAAAAAAAAAGCCTAAAGGAATTCAGCTCTGTGATTTTTCTTTCTCCAGATGTTTTATTTTTATATAACGTCAAATTCCTTAAAAATAGGATATTTCATGTTATCCCAAACAGACACATCATACGTAATCTTTATGTTTTGGCCATTTTTCTGGTGAATTCACCGTAAAAGTCGCCTTAAAAATGCAGCCAAATGAATCGATGATCAGACTCCGCAGTGGTTCTAATTTCCAGGTTTAATATGTTAGTCATGGTGATACTCTGTGGAAAAGACGGAGGTCAAAGTTGAGGAAAAAAATCTCTTTTAACGTTAAATTGATGACAAATTGCCCACTTATGAAATTTGTCACGGGTTTTTGCAAGTAGACGTCGGGTTATTTTAAAGGGACCACGAGCCAGACTTTTTAACCCATAAAGAGCAGCGACTAAAACCATCCACCGATCCAAAGTGTTCCATACCTGCTGATCCATGAATAAACATACGATTAAAACCAGCCCGTTGGGTGAATTTGTGAAATGCAAAAACGGCACTTCAGATATCAACAATCAAGGACGTCCAGATCCTTTTAGTTCTGGTTCCGTAGTGGATCGGACCAGTAAAACACCACCATAATGACCTTTAGAGAATGAAAACTCCACATTTTTCTCTGTTTTCTTGCAAAAAAAAAGGTCGAATTACCAACAAAAAGTCAACATTTCCACACTATTCTTTGACAAAAAATGTGAATAATCTGAACAAATATGAAAAAAATGCAAGGTTTTAAGAGAAAACAAGTGTAATTTTACCAATATTCTGCCTTTTATTAAATGTTTTGTGTATTTGTAGATCCACTGTGATCTGTACGCAGATCTGTAAATAATAAAGTGAGGCAGAATATTGTTAAAATTGCTCTTATATTTCTGAATAAACATTTCAGGTTCATTTTTTTTGGTAAACATCATCATGTAATTTCACTTTTCTCTGCTGTTGTTATTCTGCTGCTATCAATACATGTAAATATTGGTGTAAAATACAGTTTTTTTTATCTTTTCATGGTCCTCACATTTGACCCATTTGGACGTTCAGGGGCTCTGTAGTTACCATGGAAACACCGTCATCTTCTACAGCATCGATTCCCCGGGAAAACCCATGGAGTTGCATCAACGACAGTGGATGGACGCTTGATTAATTCACTTCTTCGTCACTTTTCTCTGTTTCTAATAAACTAATATTCTATTTCAATCGTAGCTTTACTGAACATCTACATGATCAGTGAATTAAATATAGGAAAATACTTGTTTTATACAAAAAGTGGTAAAATACAGAAGATAATATTGCAATAAAATCACATCGTTGGATCGATGACACTTGATTAATTCACTTTTTTGTCAGTTTTCTTTGTTTTTGTAAAATAATTGAATTTACTTTGGGTTTTTATGAACATCTACATGATAAATATTGGGAAAAATATATTAATTTCACAAAAAAATGAGACTACTATTATAATAATTGGTGAGAAATTACTTAGAAATCATTAGGAAGGTGACACAAAAGTATTTCTGGGTCTTTTAAGGGCTATTCTACAGCTGTTCTCTTCTACATTCATGGGTTTCGTTGTTTTAGTTCCATATCAGCCATCACAGTGGACACTCATGCACCATCCCATAATACACTGGCATTCATACCATTACTGTAACTTTGCTGTTCTAGATAAACCTGATTTACAGTCATATTTTTGAGCGTAAATCAAGTGCTTGTTGCTTTTAGACTGTAATTAACTTTTTTTTTTTGCATATTATCTCTATGAAGTGAGTCATAACTAGTATGAGAGTAAGAGTAGAGTACGTAAAAATGAGAATGAGTATATAGTAAATCACTATCTGATACTGCTTCAAAAATTAGACGCATGTTGCACAAACGAGTGGACATTTTTGTAACTCTGTAAAAAATAGTTTGATTCGAATTATGTTACATCCCAGCCAAGGGGCTCACTAGGACGTACATAATATACATAACCTGATATAATACATAATAATAATAATAATAATAATAATAATAATAATAATAATAATAATGCATAATACACTCAACTTTAGTACACTCCCAACTCCCAAGTTACACAAACCAGACCGAAAACAAAACAAAATTTCATAATATTTATTATTTAATTGACTAAAGGAGGGTAGGAGTAGGGTCGGCTAAAACAACAAACAAAAGTTCTTTTTCAAAAGGTAAAACTCAATATTCTCTTCTCAAAACAAACGATAGGGAAAACAAAATACAATCTTCCAATCTAAACTCCCTAATGAAAAAAAACCAGGAGAAAAACTCGAACAAAAAGGGCCGCCCTCTCCGACTAAAACAATACACAGGATCAAAACTAGCATCAAAATCTTATGTACATCCTAGTGAACCCCTAGGCTGGGATGTAACAGAATTTGGGGGCTCGTCCGGGATAAAAAATAAAAAAAATACACTGCTCTACGATTTCTTATAAAATCTCTGCTTCAGACATAAATGTGTTAAATCTTACATAGTTTAATCAGATGAATCAGAAAACAAATGACCAAAGTGCTGCTTAGCTCATGTTTT
>JAQQZY010000013.1:10499152-10524646 GCA_030068375.1 Ostorhinchus rueppellii | reverse complement strand
GGGGGAGTACTAGCTTGTGGGGGTGGGGTGGGGTGCTAACTTATCTCAGGCCTAAGTTATGTGCTGAGGTATCACTGTAGACACTTAGGCACCGAGGAAGAGAGGGAAAAAAAAAAAAACAGGCTGGGAAACACAGCACCCGCAAGATTGGGAAAGAGACTCCCAAACGCTCTAATGAACTTGACTTGCTCTCCGAAATATGTCAGACACTTTATCACACAAGAAGCATATTATCTGGGAATTGCAACATAGTTGAATTACAGACATTATGGCACCGCGGGTCTTTATCAAATAAACAATTACCGTATGCAACGACAGCTTGTTTATCCTTTATCTTGATTTATTTACCAAACCGTCTTCTCGACCCCCCTTTCCCTTAAACAGCCAATAAGATCTGTTATTTAGGAGACTGTTGATACCCACTAAGTTTTTTTTTTTCATCCCTAATAAATGTGCAATTTTCCCCCATATTAAAATTTAAGACTGCTGAATGTTCCTCCGTTTTTCGGCACTGTGCACAGCTAGTTCATTAGCAGAAATGAATAGTGAAGCCCAGCTCATTTAAATGGGCTGTCTTACATGACTTCTCGCCATACTCTGTTCCTGTCACATGCTTCCAAGAATCATTGACTCTTATTATACATGTAAATGGCTATCATAAAAATAAAAATTTCATTTAAGATTGTTAATGACTTTTTGCAGCAGTCTGGCTTCCTTTAATGATTATACCCTGCCCCCTAATTAAAAGTATTTATCTTTCAAGCATCCGTGACTGGGGCCCTTGCAATCGGAGTTGCTCAACAAAAGACCATAAGTCAGTCAAGTTTGGGAAGGTACAACCTGCCTGGGATTAAGCAGCTTGTTTGAGAGGAGGCATTACACGGCATCAGTCACAGTTGGAGTCTGTTGAAATACCGCCGCTCTCATACACTCGGAGTAAAAGTAACCCCTCATGTCTTGAAACAGTGAATCACATCATCTGCATTCTCACCTCTTCATACTTTTCATTTCCGGCAGCTCTCCGGCTCGCTCCGAAGGTTATACATTACTGTAAATATTTTTTTGCTGTTTGGCTCAGAGCGAGGACTTTGTCTAAGCAGGAACCAAATGGTCTCCGTCGCTCGCAAAGAAACTGTTTATCGTGTCTGTCTGCTGAGGGAGCATCATCGGGGCTCCGCCGTCAGACCTGGCTCAAGCACTGTTTGCCGAATGATTCGCCGGGTTTGTTTAAGTCTATTCGGGCACCAGATGGGTGGGGTTTACGGCGTAAGACGATAGCACGAGTGGCAGGATGTGTACACATTTGTGAGGGAGTATCTGAAAGTCGGGGTTTTGTGATTGACAGCTCACCTGGTATCAGGTAAAGGAGCTGAGAAGTTTGGCCGACGCTTCCCAGGTAAAGTTATCGATCATTATTGGACTTTGTCTCAACTACTTCCTTTAACTTCTTCCACAGTTAAGCATCTCCACCTGATATGTATTTAGTAAGTCAGTCTAAAACTTCAAACTAACAGATTCATTCTGTTTGGATGAATCAGTTTGGCAGCAATGACTTGATTTCATGTATGAAAACCTGTTTATCTCCTTGTAGACTATTGTCGCTAATTCTCCATATTCCACTGTTCCTGTAATGAGCTGCTGTTCCACTCAACGTCTTACCACTATGACAGTATTTTGTACCTTACACAATCAACCTTTTTTTTTTTTTTGCACCTGCCACACTTAGAGTACTCGCTTTATTTTATTTTGCCTATTTATTTGTCCTTGTTTATTGTACATTTAATCCGCTTTTAGTTGAGTTTAAATTGTACAGTTTAATTGTTTACGTTAGTCGTGTGAAGGGAACTCGCAAACTAAGAATTTCATTACTTCGTACTGCTTCGTATATGACAATAAACTTCTTGAATCTTGAATCAACACTCATGTTTATGAATGTACATATGTTACCATGGTTATCTGTGATCCCTGTTTCTGGAACCGTCTTATCAGTTTCATGACATTTCACTGACTGTTTTTTTTTTTTTTTTTACTAGAATAACTGATTAATAGCAGCATCAATAAAATACTCGACATTTTGCTACTTCCTGTTATGACAATTATGCCTAATGTCACTAATTTGCATCATAGTTATTGTAGGTGTTTCATTTAAATTAACAGTCACAGCAACAACACATTTGTTTCTATAATTGTAAATAAATCTAGGCAGTTGTTAGGGGTTATTAATAATGTACTCATGAATATATTGCTGAGAATTGTTCAAAATAAGCACCATTTGTCCTTAAAATACTACTATTGTGATTAATATTGAATACCATGAGATCATCAGCTGCTATATTTCGGAGCATTTGTTTTAAACTTGTGCTGTTTGCTCTATAAGAGTGAGCGTCACGTTTCTCTCACAGTACATATCGAGTTTTGGAACAAATCTCTCCGTATGTTCTTTCTGTCATTTAAGGCGACAGCTTGGAGATTTGGTTTGACAAACATTTCTTGGATGGAGAAATAATCTTAATGGTTTAGCTGAACTTAAATAGGAGGAGCCGCAACAGTTCAAGCCAAAAAAAAAAAAAGTTAGACTAAAACTCCATGGGAACACTGAACAGTCGAAGAAGCAAGAAGTGATTTCAAAGTCTGCTGTTATGGATTTGCGACACTTACCAGTACCGTCCACCGAGGCGCTCAGCATGTCGTTGTCAGGCCAGATGTGTTCCACGCCACTATCCCGCATCTCGTCGTCGTCCTCCTCCTTACCCAGAAGGCCGTGGCTCTCGGCGCGTGGCGAGGTTTCGGGGTTGGTGAGGCTGGCCGGGCTGCCGGTGCCGTTGATCAGGGGGTCTTCCTCGGACACCGGCAGCTTATCCTCCTCCTCGGTCTCCGAGCCGGTCTCTACTACATTCTCGTAGTTCAGTGCTGTGAGAGAAAAGACAAAAGAAGTGGAAGGAGTCCGGTCAGTATTGGGGAGTTAAATCACAGACGATCAAAGACGGACATTTAGTTTTAGCAAATATACAGAGAGAGAGAGGGTCTATTCATGTCTTTAAAACCTCTTAATGTCAACTGTGGCAAATTTGCTACAAACCACAATCAGTCAAAAGCGTAATAGTGTATGTATGTTCTGAAATACTAGTACCGGCATATTTAAAATGTACCTCAGAACCTTTGGCAAATGCATACGGACCACTTCGTTACACCCTCATTTCTGTCTAGTTTGTGTGTTATAGTCAAATTAACCATCTGCTTCAAAGAAAAACACGTAATAAGGCATTTCATATTAAAGTTAGATATAAATTCAGGCATTAAGGGGTCTGTTTTAACACATCTTTTCATGTTTTCTAGAGGTTCTGTTCATGCCTTTAAAAACTGAACTGTCAACACATTGGCTTGTAATTTCATTGATCAAGGAACTGTGGTTTAGACTATTTTGGAACGTGCACCCAAGTGTCAGCAAAGTGATTAAACTCTAAACATAAATGACAGGAGGAATGTGAAACGGGATTGTTGGCTGTTTTGGAAATTGAGGTTTATTCCCAGATTAAAAAGGTCACCCCACATCACTGCTCAGTCCAAGGCGTGGGCGCTTCTTCATTTTTTTTCTTTCTTTCTTTTTTTTTTTTTGGGTTACACCCCAATTACAGCATCCACGACTGGAATCTGTGACTGAACCTCAGCGGTGGGCAGACAGCTGTCGGGGAGATGCAGGCCAAAATAGCCACTAATTTTCAGTCGCGCTCACATGCCTTGGATGCCAACGAGCTGCACCTTTCAGGAAGGCTCTGCTCTGAGGCATAGCCGTCACGTTTCAGATGCTCTGCATAGCACATACAATATTACAAATGTCGTTGCTATGCATACAAAAGGCTTAACCTATAGTCATTTAGATTATTTGCCGCATGTACCCATCGGACCGTCTTCGCTCCGCATCGCCAGTGAACCGTGAGCATAAATATCATTTTTTCCAAACATATGAGAACATAGAGACATGACAGAGACTTGAGTACATATTCAGGGAGTTACACCGTCATATACACCGCACACACCCTCACACACATAAGCAGCATTAGCAGGGCCCGCCTGCTTCCACAACACTCAGGTCTCAGACATATGCCTGCTTTTCTTAAAATAGACGGCCTGTAAATAAGGGCTGTGAACTCAATCAAAGGTGGCTTGCGTGCAAATTAGTCACCGCCATCGGCAGGTTCTCAGCATATACTCGCCACAGCGTAAACCGTGGCACACAAGGACGTCAGAAGACTTATTGGTGGGGTGCAGATGGAGCGTTAGGCAAGCCAGAAACATGGCATCACATAAGGGACACACCTCATTGGCAGCTTGTACAAGAATGTTCTGTGGTGAGAGCCAATCATGGGAGGGCCCCGAGTTGAAGCGACCAGTGGTGAAGAGGTGGAGGCTTTTTTTATGTGCTTAAGCTGAATTTATGTCTCCCAAGTAATAAAAAAAGCTGCAGCAAGCTCATAAGTCAGCAGAGTCTTTAGTGAAAATCAACAGATTTATATCTAATAGCTCTGAGATGACAGGTCGCCTTTTATATTTGTACATAAACAGTGTGAAATATGCAAAATGCCTGACCATTTAATGAATCAACAAGCTTAATTAAGGCAGTTTTGTGCCATATTTTACCAGCGGAGGCCTCAAAGTGTCTGTGCCTCTTGAACTTTTCCAAAATCAAGAGCCAGATGAAGTTCATGCGTGGCATTTTTGAAGACGTTATACATATCAAAAGATAAGCCTGCACACATCTCCTCCTAACACGTCTCCGTACGATTGACCGGTCTGCACTTGCCTTCAGCGAACAACTGCACAACAGGTGCAAATTAAAATGAAAACAGGGCTTTCAAACATGGGAGGAGAGGTAGGGGGGAGGGGAAGGGGGAGAGCGAGGGGTGGGAAGGGTGGGGAGGGGGAGGAGTGGAGCGGTAGTGCGGTGACCTGCCTCGAATACCAATCGACGGAGGAAACAAAACCTTTTCAAGAGGTGTGATCACAAGGGTTTAGGCAAGTTCAGACTCAGTAATGCTCCTTGGAGATGACAAAAAAGGCAACTGAGGCTGGAGACCAGGAGTGGAAAGAGACGTTAGGAATTCTGGGTGGTCCACATCTACCTTGGTACAATTGATATTGTGCCTTTATTTGATAATCGTAGCGATTGGAAGGCAAAGTCTTCACCTGTTAAAGTTCAAACATCTAGGGGAGTCTTGGGGACTGCTTGGAATTCCGTCAAACTCAGATTGACGTCTCTTTGACTGACGCAACAAAAAAACAATCTTTGTGGAATCCACCTCTCAGTGCGCTGTCACCCCAAGGTTTTGGATTTTTCTTTTGCTGTGCTCCATCAACTCTCTGTCCCCCTAACTTTCCAAAGAGGAGGGGGTTGGCAGGGAAGGGGGGACTTGTGGGGGTTTGGTAGAACAAAAGGCCAAGAGGCTTGGGAAGCTATCAACCCGTCGCTGTGAACCTGATCTCTGGATGCAGATTCAATGATGGCCGAGCGGGGCCGGCTGAATGAAATTATCTAAGGCTGGACAGGTTTTAAAGGCCTCATTCTTCCCCAATAAAAGAAGCGAGGGAGCTTCTTTTTGTTTCGCAACATGTCCATCGCGGCGCCGCACACCGTCTTGACTTCAATATGCAAAAGAATGAAGGAGAATCTGCTCGCAACAAACTTTCTAAGTGCAAAACATTTTATTTGTTGTGTGTTTGGAGCATTTTCTGTCCCGTTTTTTTATTTATTTTTTTCCCCCCTGTGACGTCTTGTCCTCAAGTTTCTGAACAAATTTCAACGTGGGGGCGTCAAACTGTCTTGTGAACAGCTACTGTAGATGCAGTCCTATTCGAACGTCAGCTGTCTCCTCCGCATATACCTCCAAGAAGGCAAAATGACAGTGGGGTGCTTGTCAAGTCAAATGCGTTAGTATTAACGTCAAGAAAAGCTGCCATTGTTTAGGTGCCACCGTTGACAAGAGCCTCTCCCTCTCAGAACATGAAGCATCTATTGGTATTGTGTCATGCAACAAAGTAATTCTAACCTACTAATATTTCGCAGGCAGTTATTTTGTCCCCCAGAACCTCGCTCTTAATCAGCCTTTTGTGTTGCTTAGCAGAGAGAAAGACAAAGAAAAGATAATGTTTACTTCTCGAATGCTCCTCAACTCTATTTTTCTTACCTTAAGTGTCATTTTCGACAATAGCAATTACGGCTTTACAAACTGTTGCTACCTGTTCGCTTTCTTCTTTGTACTTTTTTTTTTATTCTCTCCCACCATTTAAGGTAAATAAAGGGAGCCTCTTTGACTTGAGTTTTGAAGATAATTAAAATGACACATGTAACAGCGCAATTCTTGTTTAATATTGGGTTTTAAACTATCTGACATAACCCTTTCAGAGTCCTGGCATTATTCTGTCACTCACAAAAAGTACAGAGAGAAGAGGAATATTGTATATTGATTAGGATGGCTAGAAGCATCAGCAGTGACAGCCTGAGAGGGAAGCACAGAGCAGGGAAGAGAGTCTTATTAAAGTCTCATCATTTCTTTGATGAAGATAAATAAAGAAGAAAAAGAACAATGGCACAGGCAATACTTCAGCGGTGACAGTTGTATTCTGCAGATACTGAGAAGCCAGAGGAATTAATTTAGTGTCGGGAAACAAACTCCAAATCTAAAATGATTGTATTTACAAAGCGTCAGGTTTGACACTGAACGAATGGCCCCAGTGATCAAACATGCCTTTAATGTCGGAGTCATAATCGACTCCTGCAATAGAGAAAAAAAAAAAAAAAAACAACAAATAACTCACTTTGTGTGACTTATCTGACAACAGTTGTCGGACCACATGCTGCATTCAAAGACACCCAAAGTCACTCGGAGGAATACGCCACCACCAACTTGCCTCTTTGATGTTGACCCCGCGCATGTGTTTGTCGAAAAAAGGCTACATGTATGCGATGTATGCACGGAATTTCTTTCAAGCCAAGAGAGTGTGCGATTGGAAATAAAATGCAATAAATTGGGCTTGAGTTTAGCGGTGTGGTTTTCGCGAGATTCCACAGCTTCCTTTCTGGTTTCCGTGGAACTAATCAGTCGAAGTTTTTGAGCACGTTCCCTTTCCTTCCATTGGATAATTACGGCGGTGTTTCTCTTTCTTGTAACAACCATCAGCTTTAGGTTGGACTGTGTTTCCGTAGCAAAAGGTCATGTGGTCTGATGAGTGCAGATTAACTGATTACCCATCATGCCTAGTGCCTACAGTACACACCTGAGACGGTAGTGTTACGATCTGGGCTTGATGCAAGTACCTAAGTTGTTGCGTCTGTAGTAAATTATAAAACAAGATATAATAAAATATGTCAAAAAATTAAAACGTGATACATGATCAACTTCTGTACATTTCAATACTGTTTTTTTCTTTAATCGGGGTAGCATTGGTCAGGTCAAGGTTCTGCAACGTAATGTCGTGACTTAAGTTAAATATAATCCGATGACTTTATGAATCTACGACTTTTTTTTTGTTGGCCAGGCTGTCGCATCAAACTGGAAGCAAAATACACATTGTTATAAGTAGATTTTAACGTTATCATGTGGAACACTAACTTTTTTTGTACGTTTTTTAACCCTTAATGGCCACTGTCGCAAATTTGCAACAAACCCTTTCTTTGCTCGTCGGTTCAGGCATATTCGATACATACCTACGTACAATTTTGTGGCATCATTAAAACCCATCACCATCATGTGCTGTAGTCATATTATTTCAAATTTGCCGCTCAATTTAGAACCTGCTTGAACGCAAAAACAAATTTATTTTTAATAAACTTGTATATAAATTCAGGCTGTGAGTAAAACGTATGCATTGTTGTATCTTTATTTTAAGTGAATTTGCGATGAATAATCCTCTGTGAATTATACATTAATAACTGTAATTTTACCATTAACCCATAAAAAAATTATTATTACAACCTTATTTTCTTCAGTTTCTTGTTTGTTTTCATGACTGGTGCAACTAAACTTAACAAATACAACGATAACGACAAAAATAGCTCATAGTAGTTTAATTTCAGAGCTGATATCTATCCATTTTCCGCGTCTTTCTTTATAAAAACCAAAATCGCTGCAGTTTTATGGCATTATAGTGCCCAAAACAGTGCTCTTAGACATCCCTTGTTTTCTTTTCCGTCTGTTTTAGTCACATGATCCACACAGGAGTCGGTACTTGATTGCATAACCATTCTTTTTGATGACTTTTAATGGCCTAATAATGTATTTTATGCGCTCTAGTCAAACAAGGTTAACAATCTCCACTTAAGTTAGCGCCTTCTTGAAAGCAAAAACACACATAATAAACTTTTCAAACATTCAGACACACCTAAACAGCTCAATTCCTTCCACATTTGAGGGAAATTCCGCTGTATTTCCGCTTCAGTTCCTTGGTTCTGCATCTGTGAGGTTCAGGTTCAGAGGTGCTACACCTGCGCTCCGTCTTGGAGAAGCATTTTTTTGCGATGCTAACAGGTATAATCACGTTTCTTTAACGATCCCAAAGACCCTGCATGGCCCAGAGGAGGATGCACTAAAAGCCTTTCGCTGCTCCACTCTCAGAGCCAGAGAGACAGAGTGGAGCTCCTTGTGTGGAGCCGGCGAACGGTGGAGGTGATGGCTGCGGGGGAAATGACTAACACCCACGTCGGTGCTCTTACGCTAACCCCGGCTGACTTTTTAGTCGAGTGTCGAGGCTTAGCTCCAGGTGACACGCTCGGCCTCCTACGCCGATAATGAGCCAGGACATTCTCCCTATTGGACGATAACTGCTCGCGCTCGCTCCCTGTCTCATGAATGTGAGCCAAGCGGATCACCTGGATGGCTGCGAGGGAGAAGGGGAAGCGGTGGAAGAGTGCGAGTGTGTGTGTGTGGGAGGGCATTAAGGTGGAAGCGAGGTCGCTGCCTTGTGGCTATGGCCGGCGGTAACGGATTCTCGCGATGACCTTTTGTCTGCCATTGTTCCTGTCTGCAACAGTTTAAGCACTTTGCCCGTACTCCTGTCTGATCGAAAGCTCACACCTAAGAAAATACTTCACAAGAATTACCACCGGCTTCTATTGCAGAGTTGCACTTTTTAATTCCGGTTTGGACTCGTACGGTTTTCTACATAAACTCACACATGCTCATCAACTGACCATTTCACATGTAAAATCGCACAAAAACAGCAAAAATGTCTACCATAAAGTGCAGTTCCCAAAGAATTATCAAGTTAAACTACGTAAAAAGTGCATTCGTTGCATCTCATTATGTTAAAGAAAGGTTTTATATACCTGGACATTTGTTTTTGGAGGAAATTATACTAAAAATAAGATGTTTTTTTTTTCATATAAATCGCATAAAAACACCAAAAATGTCTACCATGAAGTACAGTGACTAAAGAACTGTCAAGTTAAAGTACATAAAAAATGCATTTGTTGAATCTCATTATGTTAAAGAAAGGTTTTATATACCTGGAAATTTGTTTTTGTTGAAAATTAGACTGAAAACCATATTTTTTTTCCTCATAAATCACATAAAAACACCAAAAATGTCTGCCATGAAGTACAGTTACCAAAGAATTATCAAGTTAAACTACGTAAAAAAATGCATTTGTTGAATCTAATTATGTTAAAGAAAGGTTTCATATCGCCTAGCAATTAGTTTTTGTTGAAAATTATACTTAAAACTATTTTTTCCCTTATAAATCGCATAAAAACATCCAAACTGTCTGCCATAAAGAACAGATACTAAAGAATTCTCAAGTTAAAGCGCGTAAAAAATGCGTTTGTTGAATCTCATCATGTTAAACAAAGGTTTCATATCGTCGACAAATGAGTTTTTGTATGAAATTACACTAAAAACAAGCTTTTTTTCCTTAAAAATCACATAAAAACACGAAAAATGACTGCAGTAAAGCACACATTTACCAAAGAACTGTCGAAGTGATGCGTCAAAATCAACAAATAGATAAGGCTAAGGATTGATCAAGTTGTCAAAATGAACCACCAACTACATTTAAAGTGTATTTATGAGTATGTAACAGTGGTTTTATCGTTTTTAAATGCAGTTCTCAGGCCTGTAACTCACCTACAATCAAACCATCAGTGTGTGAAACTGTTAAAAATGCATTTGTTGACTGATAAAAATATTTAATATAAGTTCTACATGATTAAGGATGATTTAAGACACATGACTTACGATGTTTTACAATAAACATATGAAAACTATATTCAATAAATGTCAATAAGACTCATTTGAGGCTAAATATATTAGATCCAACACAATAAAAAACAGAAAATTAACATAATCGAGTTTCTTTAAATGTCAGTGCAGTTCTCAGTCCATGTGTTCAAGTGTGTAAAAAAAATGCATTTGTTGAATCTCATTATGTGAAAGAAAGTTTTTATATCGTCTGGAAATTAGTTTTGGTCACAAATTAGACTAAAAACAACATTTTTTTACACATAAATAACATAAAAACACCAAAAATGGCTGCTCTGAACTCAGTAACTGGTGGATTTAGTCACTTCCTGTCGCCAGTTTTTTAACCACAAGTGTGAATATTTTCTGGTTTCTTTGCTTCTCTGTGAAAAAACGGAATATTATTGGTTTGTGAGACCCATATTTGAGGACGTCACGGTTATTTCAGCAACTTTTTTCACCGTTCCTGCCCCAAAACATGTGTTGAAAACAGCACTGACGGATAAAACAGAAGCCCTTTCCATCCTCGAGTTTTAATGATGACTTATTTTCGCAGTTAAACAGCTGATGCGCACATCGTACGTCTACTTATGATCTGTTCTGAATCATTAATCCCCAGGTAATGAAATCACTTTCCCAAAGCCTTTCAGAGCCCGACTCAAACCGAGTCAGCGCAGACAAAAGAACGGCAGACATGTTTGGATATTTTGTGCTATCTTGTCTCGGTATAATGGTGCGATCGAGCACAAGGGGCAAATCGGGGCCAAGTCGGTGAAAGGACGGTGGCAGAGGGCAAACAAAAGCTCTGAAAGGAGACAGAGCCAGAGTGTAGGGAGTGAGGGGTGAGGAGGGGGAGGGGCTTCGGAGAGACGATGAATAGTGAAAACTCAGTGAAGTGTAAACGCAACCTGGGAGAGTGTGTGTGTGTGTGTGTGTGTGTGTGTGTGTGTGTGTGTGTGTCTGGACAGTGTGTGCCTATAGCAAAGGGGGGTGGGGGTGTCGCTGCAAAGTGGAATAAGAGCGTGTGACTGATATGAGTTAAAGATGACACACATTGGACTGTTTAGAAACGCTCCTAACCTTTGGATTAACCTGAAGTGTTCTTCTTTTTTTTCTCCTTATTTTACTATGAATAAGCTGTACATGTGAAAAAAAAATAACACAGAAAACAAACTTTAAAACATTTATAATAAATTAAATGCAGTTAAAGTGATTCTAGATGCTTTAAAACATCAAGTTTTACTAAAAACAATCATGAAAACCATATTCTAGGTACGTCGGTAAGACTGATTTAGGGTTAAATATATTAGAAAACCATAAAATTAAACAAATCTGATTATTTTTTTACTTGTTATGATGTTGAAATGCAGTCAGAAAGAGCTAAAATAACATTTAAGTGCAGTTTTCAGATCTATACTTGCCATAACTCCATACTCTAAGTGCTTAAAAAATACATTTGTTCATTAAAAAAAGGCTCAAAAATGAGTTTTTTGTTGGAAATTATCTTGAAAACTACTAATTCAAACTTGTTCACGTACATTTTTGTCTAATACTAGATAAATAGATGCATAGATATACTTTACTGACCCCAAACTTGGAAATTTTAGTGCAGCAGTAGCAGCAAAAAAAAAAAAACAAAAGAATATAAGAATAAAAAAAATAAAGCAAACGCACTGTATATAACACATTAGGAGTACAAAAAGCAGAAATGGTAAAACAAACAAAATAAAGTGTAAAATGCAAAGTAAAATTAGAAACATAGAATTAAAATATATACATAAATCACATAAAAACACCAAAAAACAATCATGAAAACCATATTCTAGGTACATCAGTAAGACTGGTGTAGGGTTAAATATAATAGAAAACCAGAAAATTGAACCAATCTGATTATTCTTTACATGTTATTAAGTTTAAAAAGAGCAAAAATAACATTTAAGTGCAGTTTTCAGACCAATAGTTCCCATAACGCTCTACTCTAAGTGCTTGAAAAAGACATTTGTTCATTAAAAAAAGGCTTGAAAATGAGGTTTTTGTTGAGTTTCAAACCTGCTCGCATACATTTTTATCTAATACCAGATGAACAGATGGAGAGATATACTTTATTGAGCCCAAACTTGGAAATTTTAGCGCAGCAGCAGCATGACAAACAACAAAAATAGAAAATAAGTCGAAAAAATAGAGCAAACACACTATATATAATAAATTAAAAGTACAAAAAACAGAAAAAAACAATAAAGTGTAATGTGTGAAGTCAAATGGAGTTACAATATATAAATAAGTCACATAAAAACGGCTGTAGTTTTAGTTAGAACACATTAGATTGTGTCTTTTATTTTGAAAAAACTAGCATTATCTGGTGAACGAACAGCAAAAACCCACCAAATTCAGAACTTTTGGAGCAAACCGGAGGCTAGAGACAAGTTTATGTTACTAATAATCATGTGTTTGTGTTTCATTTGCATCATCCACCTGTAAAACAAGGTGAACTGAGGAGGATCCCCCCCCCCAAAGCCGAGTGTTGCTGTGCTGGGTGTATTTAGAGGTCACTGATGGGAACGTCGCAGCCCCCAGCGTCCCTCACATCACTGCTGGGTTCAGTCTGGGAGAAGACCCTCGCAGCAGCACTGACTCTAATTCAATTAAAGTCCCATTTATTTGCCGAGGAGGCCCGAGCAACAGGCTGAGGGGGGGGTTGGAGGGACGGAGGGGGGGGGGGGGGGGTCGGAGAAAGCTTCAAGGTTTGCTCAACAGCTCAGAGGTCCCACCTTTGCTGGGTCCTGCATGGATTCACCATCTGTGCCCCCCCTCCTCCCTCTCCTTCCCCTAGTTCACACATGTTCCTGCCTCCAACAAATGTTCGAAGTAAACCCCCCCACCACCACCACCACCACCACCTCCTCGCCCACCCTTCTCCACCTCCTCTTTCTCCCCGTCACACAAGCCAAAGAAGAAGAATAAAAAAGACACACAAAAGCTTCCCCTGGCTGCCCTCAGGACTCCCAGGCCAGGAGAGTGGGAGGGAGGAGAAGGGAAGATAAAGGGGGGGAGGGATGGGAGGGGAGGGGAAGTGGTGGGTGGGTGGGAGGGAGGGGGGGGTGTGGATTGGCCACAGAGGCTGCATATATGTATTTTATTCCGGCTCAGGTGAGCTCCCTTTGCCTCCTGATGTTACCCTGACACCCGTCAAGCAACAGGAAGAGGGGGGAAGAAACGGTTAAAATTAGAAAATTTAATTTATTTGATAATTTCCCAGAATAATTAGAGTTAATATGGGTTAATTAATATGCAAATCTCTCAGCAGATGTTCGGTAGCGAGGCTGCGCACGGCTGAGGAAAAACAGCCCCCTTCTACTTTCTCCTGCCTGGTTTTGGCTGTCAGTTATTGGGCCGTAATTACTGTAACTAACCAAATACACACACACACACACACACACACACACTGAGAAGACAAAAAAAAAAAGAAAACGTTTGCTGGGTGAACTGCTTCCAGTTTTGGAAGAGTCTTCGTAGGCAAAGCGGTGCTTCTCACACACATAAAGGGAGACCATCGCTAATTTCCCCTCTACTATAAAGACCCTTTTTATGCTCCCGGCTGAATGAATGCGGCGAGTACTTTAAACTATTTGAAATTTGCGGGGCTTTGTGTGCGCGCCGATGCAAATTGTAAAGAAGAAGCGGCGGCAATAGAGGCAAGCGAAGTATTGTGACAAGAGCACCTGCACGTCAATATGGAGTGGAAAACACTGCTAATAAAGCAGATGTGTGGAATACGTCTGCGCTAAATGAGAGGACGGACGTGTGTTTACGTGTGTTTTTGCCGCCGTAAACACGTATATAGCAACACAGGCAACACCGAGGCGTCACGAAGGCACAAAATCACACCCGTAGGAGTTCACGTTGGAGTTCTGACTTCATCCAGAGGTGGTTTTTACAGGCGTTAGTACACGGGAGTTTCGCTGGTTTTGGAAACGTCGAGCCAATTTAACGTCGTTTTCAGATTTCTTGGTCCCCCGCCTGATGAAAACCATATCCTAGGTGTGTCAATAAGACTGAATATATGAATAAAAGCCAGAATATTTACATAATCAAGTGTTTCTTTACAGATTAGTAAGATGAAACAGAAGAAATAGCTAAATAAAGTGCTTTAAAATGCATTTGTTGAATCAGATCATATAAATTATATATGTTTAAAGATGCTTTAAGACGCATTATTTCATATATTTGACTATAAACTACGAAAAACATTTTATAGGTGTGTCAATAAGACTCATTTGGGGCTGAATATATGAATAAAAGCCAGAATATTTACATGATCAAGTGTTTCTTTAAATGTTAGTAAGATGAAACAGAAGAAATCAGTCTTATAGTTCATCTAAAATCACACAGTTAAAGTGTTCAAATGCATTTTATGAATCAGATCATATAAATTATATATGTTTAGAGATGCTTCAGCACACATGACTTCATATATTTGACTATAAACCATGAAAATATATATTATCGGTGTGTCAGTAAGACTCATTTGGGGCTGAATATATTAATAAAACCCCGAAAATGTACGTAATCTTTCAGTTTTATAAAGATGAAACAGAATAACTCAATAAAGTGCTTTAAAATGCATTTGCTGAATCAGATCATATCAATTTTATATGTTTAAAGATGCTTTAAGACACATTATTAGATATATTTGACTATAAACTATGAAAAATATATTATAGGTGTGTCAATAAGACTCATTTGGGGCTAAATATGTTAAATAAAACACATTAAAACCAAATAATGTGTTAGTTTGACTGACTGACACTATTATGTATATGATCAGAAGAATATATAGATACATATATAGAAACAAAATGAGAAAATTAAACATGGAATAAAATTTTTTACCTGCCTTAAGTCTGCATTCGAGACTTTTTTTTTCATTAAATCTCAAAATTCCATGCTGTGACATGATATTCTCTATTTAAATGATAATTCTGATGCATTTCATCCAAATTAAAACACATACTTTACAGATAAACTAAAAAATGTCAACAACTTTCACATGTTTTTCCCCCTTTAAATGGTTTTTTCATCAAATCCATTCATAATCAATGATTCCAACACTATTATGTTACATCATGTATTTAATTTCATAAAATCTCAGTAAATTCAAAGGTTATTACATCAAAACAGGGGGAAAAAAATGAAGGAAACTTTAGTTTTTTCAGCCAAATATATGAATTCTACACAACAAGAAGCGTCTAAAACCACTGAGACTGACATGCGACGCTGCTGAAACTGCATTTTCTGTGAATTATTATTTAGGATTCGTTAAAAGTCAAGTTTTTACGACTTATATTTTTATCAAATCAGGACAAAATTCCATGCTGTGAGATTGTTTTCACTGTTTAAATGACGCGTTTAAACTGAATTAATCCAGATACGTCACAGCCGAACTGAAATGTGAACAACTTCCACATGTTTTTCCACTTTTAAACTGATAGTATCCGACGTTTTTTGATGAAAATCCGCGAATAATCGATGATCGACACCAAGGAATATTTGTGCGGTGACTTCCAAATGAATTTCCCTCCACGTTTAACCATCACCGAGGGATTTATCAGCGTCTATTACACTATTATCTGTTTTTTTTACCAGTGAGAATCAGGTATTTTCCTGTATTTAATGGACTGAACATGTAGGTGTTTCTAAAATATCAGTAAATTCAAAGGTTATTATAGGAAAACAGGGGGGAAAAAAATGAAGGAAACTACTTTTTTTCCAGCAAAATATATGAATTCGACACATCAACGTGCACCTAAAACCACAGTTATTTGTGAAAATACACAGATTTGACTTCAAACTGCATTTTACCTGATTTATTCGGTCGGGTCTATGCAAAAGTAGAGTTTTTCAGACTTATTTTGACTGAAATCACTCCAAAAACTGGGTTATATCCCCTGCATAAATGACACTTCTGATGGATTTCAACCAAATTCATGGGCAGATACTTTATCGACAAACCGAAAACGCAAATTCACTGCTTTGATCTGAAAGCCGTCGATGCTTTTTGATCAAACAGTGACGGAAAAACCTGAGTATAGCGCCACGGTGGAATCCCATAATTCTCTGTTCTTGTTTGTATCCTTATGGGAGGAGGGAAAGGTTACGTTTAATAGAAAGATTTAATTCATGAATTCTTCCCTGGGGAGGGAGAAAAATATAAGAGCTATGTCAGGGTGCTTGCCAGGGTTCTCCTGTGGTCAGCGCTCTCCAATAATAATGTGTTTCCGATAGCACTGTGTGTGTGTGTGTGTGTGTGTGTGTGTGTGTGTTTGTGTGTAGATGTGTGCGTGCCAAAAGCTGAGACTGTTATCTAAATCGTTCCTCTTTCTCTACGGCCCAGAGTCTTTCTCTCTCTCTCTCTGTTCATTTCCACTCCTACTCCTCCTGCCCAGTCTCAAAGGGACACGGTGGCTCCATGCCATGAGCCCACGCCCCACCCCGACTGCCTACACACACACACACACACACACAACATACTACATGTCGGATGTGGTTGCGACATGTAAAAATAGAGGCTAACACACATACATATATGACAAAACAGAAACAGCACCTAGAATGAATGCGTATAAATATAGAAACACACACTTTCGCACACACACACACAGGTGGAGGAAACTGCTGACACGGCCTCGCGTCAGGTTAGGATTCGAGGTGGAGTGGGCGCCAAATTGATAGTCACAGCCTTCTGTTATCAGGTCTGACTGTTTAATGTGGAACCTGGCTTTGTGTCTGTATATGTGTGTGTCTGTGTGTGTGTGTGTGTGTGTCTGTGTGTGTCCCACGAGAGCCGGTGTGGCCTTGCGAGTACTTTGTGCGCAGCGCCACCACCGTGATAACACATCTGCTTTGGGTTCATCTGTTTATGAATCATTCTTATCTGCAGAGCGAGTGCTATAGCGCTCCACTATGTGTGTATGCATGTGTGTGTGTGTGTGTGTGTGTGTGTGGGAGTGTACATCTGCGTTCCTGTGTGTCTGTTGTATCATTGTGAGTATTTACAAGAGAAAGAGACAGGACGAAAGCGATGGAGAGGACTGAGAGATACCACCTCACACTCTTCAGATGACACAAACACGGCGTTCGCGGTGGTTTCGCTAACGCTAAAACGCATCGGGCTCGGTTTAACGGCGAACACGTGCTTCACCTGTGGCTAAAACACACTCCAGTCACAAGTGGAACCTTCACCCTAAAACCATCTGGTGTAAATAATGATAAAAAAAAAATAAAAAGGATTGCATTTCTGTCGCACTTTTCAAGACAATACCTGGTACAAGCTAACGCTAGCTCTGCTGCTAATCACACTGGATGGGGAGCATTTAAGGTAGAATTTCGGGGTATTTAGGGGGGTTATGATGCGGGTTATGCTTCACCTGTGGCTAAAACACACTCCAATCACAAGTGGAACCTTCACCCTAAAACCATCTGGTGTAAATAATGCTAAAAAAAAAAAAAACAGGGATTGCATTTCTACAGCACTTTTCAAGCCAATAACTGGTACAAGCTAACGCTAGCTGTGCTGCTAATCACATTGGATGGGGAGCATTTAAGGTAGAACTTAGGGGTATTTTTGGGGGTTATGGTGAAAAAAGGTGGAGTCTGACCCCAGAGTTGAGGGAAAAGAGTGAGATTTGCACCATTTTCCAGTACAATAAGGTGTATATTTGCTTAGAAAGTGTACAAAACGGTGTTTAAGGGTGCAAAGTGTACAAGCTTTTACATCATTTACCATGTTTTTATGACTCAGACTTGTAGGATTGGTCAGTTTACATAGATATCATCCTGATTTATTGACTGATTTCTTTAGCTTTGATGCTCTAATGTGTTTAAAATTGATAACTGGCTTTGACACAACATAAAAAAAGTACATTCCCAACTAGTCTACTGCTAAAATCGAGGGTGTATCATATGTTTTGATGTGTCAACTGTTATTTATTGCTACTGCATTGTCACTGTATTCATTGGTATTGTATCCATTTTTTTTTGTCTTTTTAGGAGGGATACCAGGTTAGGAAGCTAAAAAAAAAAATCCCCAATAAGCAATAAACAATACAAGAAAGTACTTCGAACTATACTTTGTTCACCGTTTCTTTTCCTTGAACACAATTGCATCCATAAATGTGCAACAGGAGGCCTAAACCACGCTATCACACTCTGACCAAATGAGTAAAAAAAGCTGTAAATGATCCGTTTTACATCAAAATCACCGGATAATAAGAACACACACAAACCAGCTTTAACTGCACATTTACAGCAATCTTCAAGAAACACCAGGAAACAAAATCCTGGAGCATAAAAGTCTGTTCGGGGCTCGTGTCACTATCAAAACACGAGGCGTTTCCTGCTGTTAGAACAGGTGATGCGCCACCTTTGCCAGCACTTTTAAAAGCGAAACTCCCTTGTAGAACACAGAAGCAAAATCCTGCAATTCTTCATCCCTGACGGCCCCCACGTGCCTCGTTTTAATAAAAAAGAATCTATAAAAATAAATTACTTGCACTAAGTATATGCAAATTCAAATGTAAGCAATCATTGCAAAATTAATTTTGCCAGAACTGATTAAAAGCTTTAATAAATCTATATACAGTATTGCGCCAATCTGATATTGTAAATTTATTACGCTCCCTGTAAGATTAATTAGAAAGCTACGGTAACATATTGCACTGCCAGGCCAGATTACTGTACTTTTTTGTTAATAACAGTTAAGCAGAACCTGAGCTGTAATTACCAGCTAACAGAAGCTTTTGATGCTGATTTCCTTCACCGGGAGGGGAGAGAATGAGACCCAGCCGGTGAAAAAAGAAACAAATGTAGGCTTCTTTTCTCAAATGTTACGCATCTATTTTGGAATTAAAAAAAAAAAAAGAAGAATTAATCAGTGTTTGAAGTTCATCTTTTAATATTGTTAAAATCCACGCAGGAAGGACGTGAATGAAGAAATATCCAGTTTGCAGGTTGAACAAGGCATGAAAAAGGTGTTTAAGGTTTAATTTCCGCAACTATTAATGCGATCAGAGGATTTTTTTTTTCGCAGTAATTTCCCACTTGCTGCTGTTCTAGGGTTTCTCTTTCAGTGTCTTTCACCTTTTCCTCAGAAGCCGAAACTGTTGAGGATGACAGATATAGAAAACACACACTCACACACACATACAAAAAAAAAAAAAAAAAAAAAAACAACCGGTTTGATCAGGCCAAGGTTGTTTTGCATTCTTGTCCACAGCGTCAGGGCCATGGCCACATTTATCTCAGCATAACAGCGCCTGAGAGCTAAAACATCCATTTCTCACCGCCGCCGCTCCGACCTCAACACTAAAAAACAACCAAGTCATTTTTTTTTTTTTTTTTTTGGGGGAAATATTTCTATGAAGTGTCTGGTTTAGCTTGTACCTGACCACTCCATGTTTCCTTTTTGGTCTTTTTTTTTTTTTTAACATGAAGGCAGTTTAAAAAAAAAAAAAAAAAAAAAGTCTGACAATGACAAGAAAAAACAGAGTGAGACCTCGCCCTGTCATAAAATTCTGCCAGTCACCAGCTGTTTAAAGGTCGATCAGTGTGTGTGTGTGTGTGTGTGTGTGTGTGTGTGTATTTAAGGGGGGGGAGTCAAGCAGGGACCTCAGATGGACTAAAGAGATCAGACAGGATGAACTGAGGGTGGTGAAGGGGTCCAGGTGAGGGGCCACAGAAGGGTGAGGGAAGAGGGGGTGGGGGCCGAGGAGAGTTGAATCCCTTTTCTTCCTCTCTTGTCCAAGGCAATCTGGGGGCCCGGGGCCTCATTCACATGGTAATGAGTGTGTAAAATCACATCTGTTACCCTCACCGATGCACACACACGCACACACACACTCACACAGAGCAGATCTTTGTCACCTGAATAGTATCCCCACCAGGTATCAAACAAGCACCAGGAAATGGGGTGTGCGTGTGCATGTGTGCGTATGTGTGCGTGTGTGAGTGAGTGAGCTACAACCCCAGCAGGCAACCGGCAAACTGGGCTCTCCAATCACTAAATGACACACAGACTTGGAGAGGTGGCCCGGGAGAGCCCTCTGGAGAAAGCCAACTCTCTCTGACACTGTTACCAACCTCCCAATTAGCTACCAGCCAGCCAGGAGCAGGAGGAAGGAGGGGGGAGGGGGGGTGTGGGTAAGGAAGGCCGACATTGTCACGGCAACGACCCCAGTGTCCAAACCATCTCCAGGAAGCACTGGGAGGTTTTCTTTTTTTTTTGTACACACCGGGCATGATTTGACTGACTAGTGTCTTTTTCCGCTGTCAAAAGATCGCAAAATTCTGTGATAATAGCCGTAAAATGCGAAAGGTCTTCGCGTTATGGCGCTAATTTGAGCATAAAACAAACAAGCAAACAGGCTAACAAACTGAAGCTAGCGTGGACAAACAAAAAACCTGACAAAAACACCTGAAATGTTGGTTGCTAGCGTAAACGACTCATAATTAGGAGACAAAGTGACCGTATTTGGACAAAAGGGGCAAATCGACCCGTCAAAGGTGAGGTTACTGAAACGCTATAGGACAATTTCAATTTTTATGTATGATTTGTTGAGTACCGAATGAATAGGACAAAATAGACACCGATAATGCTGGTTGCTAGCATAAACTAAATATAATCAGGAAACACAAGAGTCACGATGTTAAAATTAGTTTCTGAATGTCATTTTTGGAGTCGGAAGTTACCATATTTGGGCATATTAAGGGAAGCCCTATGGACCCTATGGAGGGGTCAAAGGTGAGGTGATGCTAATTGCTAACTATTAGCTTGCTGACTCATCAAATTCCTCTTCAGGCTTTTCTTGAAGAAATTTCCTACGATTGATGATTTAGTTATAAAAATTTATGTAAATAAGCATTCAGATTTAAGCAGAATTCAAATAAACACATTGCAGCTGCTTATTTATCCTGTTTTTGAGACTGTGCCGAGTAAGGAACCTCCAAAATGATTGTATTCCCCAACTTTTATCAATTCGTTTTCGACTCCGGAAAGGCATAAAAATACAGTACGAGTTGCTGGTGCATTTCCACAAATAAGGAGTGAACAATGGGAGGTTTTCTGCGATATACAGCGACGATTAAACGCTAAGGTGAGAACGTTTACGTGGCGACTACACATCATGTACATCAAATAACCCGATGCTACGAGCGAAACGCAACGGAAGCCTATATGAAAGCTTTTTCTCATCGATTTCTGTTCGCATTGGTGGATGTGATATTCTGCACACCTTGTTATTTACCGACTACATCTGCGTGTGGATGTGTGTGTGTGTGTGTTGCACAGCGCTGGCGGCAAGGTACGCCAGGTGTAAGACAGCAGCGAGATGACACAACTTAACCTCTCTCTCGATCTCGGTAAACGGCACAAACAGGCAGCGCTACAGTCGGAGGCCCCAGAGCCCATGACTTATACATGATGTGGGTGGGAGTAAACAGGAGCAGATCGAGGCATTTTGTTTCCTTTCTTCCCTCTCGCCGGTTGATTTTTTTTCTCCCTTTTTTTTCATGTTGTACCTGTCTTTCTTATCTAGCCGCAGGAGGGCGAAAACTACACTTTTAATTACATGGTGGGAGTTGAGGGTGGAAGGAAGTGGGGGGGGGGTTGGAAGGGCTGTGGAGGATGTGGATACCTAGGGCTCTTCCACACACTGAGCTCCACCTTAATAGGACTGCTTAGACCTTTATGTAGAGTTCAAAACAGCGTCCACCTGCATGTTTGAACCTATGACCTTTAACACGTCCGTTTTCAGTGCCTGACCGGGTTCTGGCTAAATTAACCTGAGTTTCTCCACTTAAATCACCTGCTAATGCTCTCTTTTTCCAACTGTAATTGCCTACGATTCCTATGAGTTAGATCGCAAGCAGCGCAATCATACAGTAATTGGCTCAAATTTGCAAAATGTGCACTTAGGACATGAGACCTCGCAGATGTGTTATAGCTGTAAAAATATCTGAAGTGCATGAACCAAAAAAGATCAAAAATGGTTGGTTGTGTTTTGACCTATTGGCCTGACTGAGGTCGACAGTGCGTTTTACCTTATGGTGACGCACTGTGAACAGGTTTTTTTAAAATAATGGATCATTACGATCACATATGGTGGCATACACTCGCTCACATGCATGTATGTATACTATATGGCGTACAAAATTGAGTTGCTGATATGAATAGCTGCAACACACTCTCTTTTTCCAACTATAATCACCTATGATTCCTATGAGTTCGATAGGAAGCAGCGCAATTGTACAATAATTGGCTCAAATTTGCAAAATGTGCTCTTACAAGAAGTGACAAATAGGGCATGAGACACAGCAGATGTGTTCTAGATGTAAAAATACTTAATGTGCACGAAGAAAACAGAACAAAAATGCTACTTGTATATTGACCTATTGGCCTGACTGCGAGGTCTACATTGCATTTTACCTCATGATGACACGCTGTGAGCATGTTTTTTGTTAATAATGAATTATTACTATCACATATGGTGGCGTACACTCCCTCATATGCATGTATGTATACTATATGGCGTACAAAATTGAGCAGTTCTGATGGCAGTGTGACTGGCTGCAACACACACTCCTATCCTCACACACTCCGCAGTCTCTATATACTGTAAGTAAAAAGGAAATTTTGATCTAAGGCTTTTTCCCCCACCTACCCTTGGGTTCTGCCTCCCCGTGTTTCTGTCAATCCTCTCCTTTTTTTGATCAGTGGCTTGAAAGAGTTGAGCATGTGTGAGTGCTCAGGTACCTGGGGTATGCTGAGGTGCTAATTAGCTCGGCAGGATAATTGATGTGTAGATTACACCGTTGAACAAATGCTCTGACTTGTTTGTTCTTCGCACTTCTCAGCAGCCACGCAAGGAAAAAAAAAATTCTCCTGTGCAGCACCTCCCACCCCCCTTTTACCTCAGCCCTAATGAACAATTTACCTGGCTTGTAAAGGAGGTGGTTAAGCCTGCCAAGGCAGAGGGAAAACAAAGAGGGGGTTGCACTGGAGTTCATTTCCCACAGGTGGAACTACTGTCTCTTGTGCTTCAAGACCTGCCTCTATTCCCCGGTGTTAGCGAGCCTGGCTGTGGAAGAAGAGTATGTGTATATACGCCTTGCCAAACCCTGAAGGAGAGGATGGCGAGCATACATAATTCCAAAAGGGAAACAATTTTCAAAATGAAAGAGCATGCCATTAAGAGCGCCGGTAGGCTTCCATTGTTCTGCCCCCCCCACTCCTATAATGCTATTTCCTCCATCTTTTGTCTTTGGGACGCTATTATTAGCCGAGCACGCACGCGAATAACCTCCCCCCTCCCACCCGTGTCCGTTCAATAGGGTTTGAATTTGCTCATTAACGGCTAAGAATCCGCAAACACATTCGCCGGAGCTTTTGCTACTGCTAATAAACTAATCATGCCCTCTCGTCTAATTGGGAAATAGAATGAGGGGAGGAATGAGAGCTTCGCCTGAGGATTTTAGAAGCTGGGTTTCTATCGCGCTGGCAGAGAAGTGGAAGTGGAGCCTATTAGCAGGACAGATGTAGAGGCAAAAGGTGAACGGCTGAGACGTCGGCTCGTTGCCACACTGCTGGACCGCCCGTAATCTGTCACCCACACTAGTTTACAAGTTAAACACATTATTGTGTTTATTGAGTCTCATTTCTAGGATGCATAGCGCTTGGCTGCTTTTTTCTTCTCCCTTGCGGAGTGCTTACAAACCTGCTAGGGCACTGTCACTGCAAGCAAGCCATTACCATTTTTCTTAGCAGTACTGATTAGTCAGGCAGGCAGGGCAAAGAGAGCAGGAAAAAAAGGAGGAGATAGGGGAGCTGAGCCACAACATAAAGTCTCACACTCATTGTTTCTTGATACTTCCTTAACATCCCTCAGAAACCTTGTCTCAGTGGCTCAGAAGCCCCCAAATGGCCTCACAGGTCTCCAATTTTCACAGCTCCGGGAAGTCATATCAGTGTTATTTTCCTGTGTAAGGGGCAATGATTTGTAAATTAAAGGAATGCAAGATATTCACGACTGCTGTGGATTAAAGCCCACCAGGTTATACTTCAGCCATGAAAAATGCGCTCAATACAGCCTTCCTCAACAGGATCATTTTATTCCCTTGTTATTGTTACAGAGGCCTTCGGCACCTTGAGTTTGCTACATTGGTGTGATAAGGAACAAAAAAAAAAAAGATGAGTTCTCTTTTTTAGATCAGCCCTGAACTGCCTGGGACAGATTACCGTGTCATCGAAAACCTGGGGCGACATGTTTGGACTACACAGGATTGGGAGTCTTGCTGACTAACTGGCAGTTTCCGTCGCCAACCTGATAACTCTTCTCCGACATCCCTCACCCTCAGTGGGCCAGTCAGTCACTCAGTCGGTCAGTCAGTCAGGCAGGCACTTTTTTTTTTTGTTTTGTTTTGTTTTTCCTCCCTGCCTTTTTCCTGTCGCCATCTCGGTATTTAATCTAACACCGGCAGGCGGCAAGAAGGGTTTACTTTTCCCCCCTCAAAGACAGCTATGCTAGGCACAGAGAAGGCAAATGTGGGAGGAAGAGAGCCGAGCACTCAGGCAGGGAGGGACAGGGGGGTCTAGGCAAGGCACAGGAAACCTGGGCCAAGCGTCACTTTTAACAAAAGCCTTTCATCTTCCTCTCCGCTTTCCCCCAAGACAGTGCGCTTCCAGCAGTGGGATCCTTTTAAGTACATACCTGATAAGGAAACTTTTTTCTCCCTTTCGAGAGTGCATAAAGGAAAGTATCCCCCTCCCACACATATATACCCACACCCCGGTGCAGTTAAAACCCTCTCATCGCTTTGAACGCCAGATACTGTCCCTTTTATCCCTGCCAAAAGGGTTTCCTATGGCTATTAACTCATTCAAAACAGGTAATTATGGCAGGCAAACAGAGACGCTATGGATCAGAGTGAGCTGCTCGGGCCCACTCCACCTTTGCAATCAAACCCTGCGACGTCTAAGCTGGCAAGTTAACAGGACAGAGGTAGTAGAGGATCCATTTGCGGATAACTGCACCTAATCCATTTTAGTCAGGAGTTGCTGTGGCAGGGCTGTGTGCACGCCGGGGGAGGACCCGTGGGATGTATCTGATGGAGAGGTCATAAATCACAGAGAAGATGTTGAAAAGTCGAGCTCCTACGAAGGGAGAGAGGTAGCAGACGGGAGAAGAAAGGGGAGGGGGGGGGGGGGGGGGGGGGG
>JAQQZY010000013.1:10448253-10488457 GCA_030068375.1 Ostorhinchus rueppellii | reverse complement strand
TTTGGTCCAGATTCAACTGTAAATTCAGTGTCTGACGTTTTAATGGAAATGTAATTGCAGATATTATTATTTATTTCTTTTTTTTTTTTCAGAAAGCGATGCCTGTATCTTTGTAAAACACTGTTGGAGAATCAAGGAAAAAATTCAGCCATTTCACCAAAGTCATATTGTGTCTGTTGAAGAAAATGCGAGCCAATGTCAAGACTGACGTGATAAGAAAGACAGTGTTTGCAGTGTTCACTCCCTCTTAGTGTCTTTGTGTTGCAGTCACACACACACACACACACACACTGGTCGACACACAGCAGCCCCTATCTGGATGAGATAGACCAGGCATTGATTTACACGTCTCAGTTTCACTCCCTCCTCCTTCCCCTCGATTACAGTGAACTACCTTCTCCCTGCCGTTAATGCCTGTAAAGGGACAGCATTAGTCCACTGCACCTATTTGTAAATTTCCTGCTAAATTTTGCAGCACTGAATGCAGCTCGAGTTTTTCTGCTGATGAGGTCCATTCGCCACGCAGGACTTGCTTTGCCAAGCACTATTTGAGCTGTGATTCACTCAGTAACATGCGATCCAGGTCCCGGTTTCACCCCGGTGACACAAAGAGGAAATCTCTCACTCTTGACCTAATGTTCCAACTGTAAATTATTCTAATAAAAGGGTGATAAAAGGTTACGAGACAATATATGTTACCATTTTTAAACTGAGATCTATGGCTTTTTTACTGGTGGTGAAAGCTCATCGCAGTCAAAATAAAGAGAGGAAACCTGGCCTAGTTTCTGTAACGGGGTCTTGAGACAATTTCTGTAAAAAAATAGATGCAGAAAGTGGTGTTTTTACAATGCATCTGGACGGGGCTGCTTCCCTTAATTTAAAGATGCCGACTTGTAACCTCACCGAGACCTGAGATTGACTTGTCACCTCAGGTTCAAAATGTTAAAGCATTGTTCTGCAGCTCCAGCTCCACATTTAACCCTTTGTAGGCCACGCTGAAAGTCCAAATTTCAACCACAGTGTGCTACTGGAGGACGTAACAAGAACATTTTTTATTGTAAGGTAGAAAATCAAGGTTAATGCAGTTACCATAGTTGGTTAATGGCCCATAAGTGGAAAAAATAAAGATATCCAAGAAGTAAATATAAAAAAAATACAATGAAAAACACATGTAAGGTGAAAGGAACATGTATTTTAGAACATTAGACCGTCATAAGTGCTGCTCCAGACCCCTGTCCACATCCACATGATCCCTTTGAACATCATTCCTTACATTAGTACCATTACTTCATGGTACCAAACAAGGCAGGTCCACTTAGACCACATATAACCTGAGTTTATTACCTCACTGTAACTGCCACTGTCTTGTAATGTATGTAGAAATGACCAAAAATAGTCACTTGCCCGATAAAGGGTTAACCATCCAGGGAGGCAGACCAAGCGAGCCAGGACCTCAAAACTTCATGACTCAATTATTCCGCCATTTGATTCATGTGCTAACCAGATGATCAATGCAGATTAATTATGTAATAGTCGTTTTGGCGGTGCGCCACATGCAGTGGAAGGGGGGGTGAAAAAAAGGAAAAAGGGGCTATGGACTCTTGGCTTGAAGGCTGAGGGGGAAAAGCCACGAGAGCCGCCGACTCGCTCAGGTACTGGGACTTATTCAATTACTGCACCGCAGAGCTGCACTGGAAGCATAATTTCTGGGTTTTAGCCTCCTCCATTTACACACTCACTCCCCCACTCCACTGACCTGGCCTGCTTCTGACAAGCTCTTATTACTGAGCAAACACGCCTGCCAAGTAGCCATGAAGCAGAGCCTAATGAGCACATTATTGTATTTACCTTAGATAAGGTGAGCCGCGAGAGGCGATAAGAGCCAGATAACTCCATGTTTGAACAGTGCATGTATACATATAGAGGGTCTTTGGTATTTGTCAGTTGTATCAAAACATGGCAGCTCGGGCGAACAGGGAAAGTGATACCAGTGGATCAGACAGGAATGCTTACGGTTGCAGCCACAAATCAGAGAAACTGATAACAATCTGGGGGAAATAAAACATGTCAGAAATCAGAGAATGGGCCAGTGGGCACTAGATGTGTTTGGCTTCCTGCAGTTTTTATGCAAAAGATCTGAGTGAAAATGAGGGAAAAAGCTCCAAATACAAGTTGTGGTGTGATGACTAAATCCAGTTAACTATGTCACGAGATGCATTATTTGTTGAATTAGAGCAGAAATTTAATTGAATACTGTATTGGGTGCAAAACAGTGCTAATACACCTTCATGTGTGGAACTGTGGATGAGGCTGAAAATGATCACTGTGCAAGAAAGCGGCAACCTTCAGGTGTTTTGGACTGAACGGATTAGATTCTGGATCTATTAGCTCCTCAATCAACAGTTCAGATAGTGCTTTAATGTACGAAACACTACATGAAACTGACAAACTCTGAAAACTGTATTAAAGCAACAACGCATCAAACATGGAAGGACAAGAGCAGCAAAAACGTACAACTACTACTCTACCACTCCTGCTTTGCACCGACTGCTTACCTCAATGAACCAACATCTCCAAACACTGGAAGCAACAAAAACTTGTGACACATGTGGACAGTAAACCTGACTGGTGACTTGAAACACGTCTCCGGTAGCAGATTTGCCAACTGATATTACGAGTGAGAGCATTGCTTCGGGGTAGGTGGAGGGCAGCGATCGGGCACTTTGGCAGGAAGTGACCTGATGATGTGACGGCGGGGTAAAAGGTCATCGTGGAGTCCTTTTTGCTTCAGCTGCCCTGCTGCATCCTTCCCTGGAGATCTCCCATTTAAAGCATGCTCTCTTGCAACGAGGGCCTCTCAAATTTATCACCTATTGACCAGAGTTCATGGCAAGGTCATAAATCCATGCTGTAGCCCCCGCAGATGGCCACCTCAAAGCTCTGTCAGCTCGATAATATGAACAGGATACGGGCAGAGAAGAAGAACAAAGCCCCGAACTCACTCTGGTGTGAAAAGGTATCCGACTCTGTCAATCCTGTGTATTCGCAGCTTCCTGATTCTGTGTGTTTTGTCCCCTGGTGCCACCTATAGTGTGCCAGATGTGTGTTTCCCCCCCTACAACTCCCCATCATCCTGCATGTGACCTGAGACAGGCCCCGGGCAGGATTCTGGGTAATTTTTTGCTCGCATCCTACACCGTCGATTGCGGCGCCTTTTTGAGGTGAGGAAAAGTGACAGCACCGACTCTCCAGGGCAGAGCTTCCCAGTCGAGTGGATCAGCGGACTGAAAATCGCTTATGAATAGTCATTAGGCCTTCATTACAAAGCCCCTCACTACCCACTTCTTCCTGTGCAACCAAATGCCTCTTGTCATCTTCACAAGGTGTATCATTTAATTGCCAATTGATTTTTCTCCCCCCTGTATATGACAACATGTCACATAGCAAAATGCAGCCTCGACCAGCCCTAGGCGGCCACATATTCTTGGCATCCTGAACCGCCTCTAAATATTCTTCAAAAAGAGACAGGATGCTTCAACCCAAAGAGAGCTTAAGCGCCTCACACAATAATTAAACTCAATGCATGTGAAGACAGAAAGAAGGGAGGAGGGAAAAAAGAAAAACATTCTTTGTGCGACAAATTGTTTCTTTGTGACCCATTTTCTCTTTGTGAGCATATGTTGCTTTTAATGTACACTAGTCGCTGTGGTTGTTTTTTTTTTTTCTCTCTCTTTTTTTCCCCCAACGCCATGACTGTTTGCCGCTCACAGTCACTGTCAGTCCCATTAGCAAAAGTGACACACCTATTTTATCTCAAAGTAAATGTAGGACAATCGCCCCTGAAAATTTGCAAAAATTCGCAAAAAGGAACATTTCAATGACATGCCTTCTCTGTGGTTCCTCCCGCAAACTATGAAGCATTTGGTGTCAGGAAAAGGGGACGTAAATGGCAAGGCCGTGTCACTTTCCCCCTTTGCTTGGTGCACTTTCTGATGCATTCCCTAACAGCTGCCTGTTGTGTCGCTATGTTTTTTTTCCCCCTGTACTGATGAATTGCTCCATGTGTTCCTGGGCCCCCCGTTGTAATGACATCCAAATCGGCAGGGTTATCTGTCAGGTGCACTTCGCCTTGGGTTTGACTCCCGGGAGGAGCACGCATTGTGTCAGCCCGGGCCGAAAAGCATTACACGTCGCCTGTATTTACAGAGCAATTTCATCCCGCCTGCATGCGTGGAGGATTGAGCTCGGAGCCTTGTCTAGCCTTCAAATGTGGCAAATCAGCACAGTCGCCCCCTTTGACACGAAATGCGGCACGATTATCGAGTTGGTGCAGCCTTAATAAGCTGAATAATGAGGGAATTTCAGAAATGCCCAAGCGCCATTATACCCCAACAATAAGAGCTAGGAGTGAGTAAACCAGTGCGGGGCAGAAGGTAGGCGTCGAGGATATAATGAGGCTACTGTGTAAGTAATGTAGTCTCTATTGTATACCCATGTAAATGCCCATTTCTTCACATACACAGCAACGACGGCATTAAGCCAGTCAGAGATTTCTGGAAGAATGGCACACACAGTGGCGCTCTTTTTTCTACTTCACCCCTCTCTCTGCCTCATTTCTTTCTTTTCTCTCCTTCCCTTTTTTTTCCCGTCTTGGTGACAGCCAGTGACAGTGGCTGGCAGCCGCCTGGCTTCTTGAAGGCAAACATTACAGCGAAAGATGAGCTGCAGGTGTGCCAGACTTGTAAACACGCGCTAATTACACATTTTTCCAGTGGATGACAATGAGGTCACTGAAATAATTGCTGTTTTTTTTTTTTTGTTTTTTTTTTTTGACTCCACACTGTACTCTAAGTGAGAATGACAAGCTTACGGACAGATGACGGTCGGCTGCCGGGGTCCCTCTGAACACGCAGTTTATCCCAAATAATTTAGCATCCAGCAATTAAGAAAAGGCCTACAGTAAGAAGAAAAAAGGAAGCGGAATGAAAAAAAAAAGCTGCAGTGGTCTTTATAATCCTCACAGCCTCAGCTGGAACGTGTCAGCTTTTCCTGTTGAGTTTTGTCAGCTGCTGTCCAGAAGTAGCACAACTCCTTTGAATCCTTTGGTTCTTTTTGTTCTGTAAAGGATTTCCATCTTGTTGCATCTCCAGCAAATCATATCTGCATAAAACCGAGTCAAAAGAGGCTACGCTTCTCACAGCACTGTCTGATTTTACTTTTATACTTTAAAATCTTCATAAAAAAGGTGATCTTTGAAGTGTTATCCTCCTAGATTGTAACCCTGAACATAAACCCTGTGCCTTTTATTTTTACAACTGTTCAAATGTATGAATGGGGAAGGGGGGGGCAAACAATTTCCGTATGATCATGATTGCCATTAATTATATTGGCGTTTCATTCAATACTGTTTGTCCTCATTTTTTGAAATATGAGTCGCCTGGACAGTAAATTATGTCAGGTACCTCACAAATCAAGCCTTGGGCCGGCCGAGTTGCTTCAGCTGGGAGATGGCGGGGGAGGTCTGTTTCAGGAAAACAATCTCTCTCCTACGTTGTCAGACAAGGGGGGTTACCCAGCGAATAGGCACATACATCAAAAGAACTGCCAAACAATTGTCTGTTTTTTATTAATAAGCTCCAAATATTGCTGCTGGACAAGGCCAGAAGAAGTGCCAGGCTTGCACTTTTTTCTGCAACACAATACAGGTGCAGAATTTAACAGCTCTGTACTTGGTGGGGTGTATTTTCCTGTAGCATAAAGAGGCTTGTAACACATCCTAATCTGTCAGGCTGGAATCTATTGAGACATGAGATAGGCCTTTGCTGGGACGCCTGCTCCTTTTCAAGCCGAGGTCAAAAAAATCCAGGTGGATTGTGTCTGTGAGCCAAGTCCCACTTTCTTTCCCTGAACACAGTTAAGGCCATGAATGTAGATCTGTGTGAGCCTGCAAAGCCTGGTAAATCTCTGCAGTGATTCCACTGTGAACAATATCACCTTAGCAAGTCAAAAGTCTTTTGTGTAAGGGTGAAAAAGGGCAACAGACACCAACTCCTTTGCAAGATTTCACCAGAAATAAGAGCTTTTGTGCTAGAAAAAGACAGACTAAAGTAAAAATAATAATAATAATAATAAAAACAGTGACTTTCATTTGTTTGGAGGAGATTTGTTTTATATATTCCATGCAAGTTAATTCATTTCTAGACAGAGACGACTCCAGAGATGAAGAGTTTGTTGTGCGTACAAGATATATATGGGTCAGACGAGGCTCTAGACGCTGTCTCGTAGGACTCCTTCCCTTTTCATGCATAAATATACATGTACAGCTTTAGCGCAAACATATCTGTTTCAGCGATGCTTCCTGAAACCCACAAACCACCAGGACAACTTTCACAGGATACACACATCACACATTTGCCACGAGTTTCTATCCGAGGCCTGATCGGCTGCACTTTGTTTAAGTATCTCATTCCTTTGGTTGGGGAGGCTAATCCTTTGCCGTACTTTTTACAAGCTGTTAATATTGATTGCTGCCGTGGATGAGAGAGGGGCGGCTCAATCTCAATAACAGCATTCCATTATATGGCAGACGACAGCCGTGCCGAGTGTGCATCTTCCATGCAGCCACGCATTTAGGGTATTATCAAATTGATAGTGACTCAAATTGATTTGGATAATGAAGGTCGCTGCACCTTGAAATATAATGGCCACTTATTGTAATTACCATCACAATTATCAAGGTCACCACATCAAAAACAAGGGCTGACATTGTGACCAGAGCAATGGAGGCTGACGAGCCCTCATTGTTTGGCTTGATCATAGTGCACTGATACTGTAAAATAATACAGCGATCACGCATATAAAATGTCATGTTTTAGATAATTCAGGAGGCTTTGGGGTCTGACGTGACATGACATATGTGCGTCCAAAAGATCGGATTTAATTTGTGCCGGGTTCACTGCGTCGCACATCAAATATTATATCACTGGAGCACGGTTTCATTTTGGAGTAAAGAACAAAAAAAAAAAAAAAAAAACTAAAAATCTACCCCTGCATGGCTTTAACTTTGACCGCCCTTTATCCGTCGCTATTTTTTCTCGCAGTCTCTGATGCGTGTCAACATGTCAGGGAAAACAGGGATGACAACCCAACACGAGCAAACTGTCACGCTCGACACCTCAGCTTGGGGCACTTGGGGGTATAAAGCAGTTGGAATATGTAAAATATGTGAAAACGCGCAAAAAAAAAAAAAAAGACTCATCCGTTCGATCAGATGCAAACAAACCTACTTTATAATACTTTCATATGACATCTAAAGGAAACAACGGGGATGCCTGCCGAGTATCTCTGAGAATCAAACAATGTTGGAGTGCGTTTCCTTTCACACAGTTGAGCCTGCAATAAACCCTTGGCCTTTGTTTCAACTACGCTGAGCAGAAGGATGACCTCAGCTTTAAAACAATAAAGGGCCTGTAATGGTCTCTCTGGAGGCCTGCTGCCTCAACTTTGTTTCTCCTGAATGTGTGAGAAGAGGGGAAGAAGGCAGAGGAAAGGTCATGTTATAAACTGGTCGCGCTCTTTAACCAACTGTGCATATTGATGTCATTAAGGGTACCACCCAGAAAGGATCAAATATGGGGCTGCAACTGTGCAAGACACACTCCGATAGGTAGTTTTTGACTGTTGTGTAACTTTGATCTTCCATGATTCACTTTCTGAACAGCACGGACGTTAGAAATCCAATTGCCAGGAAAAAGTGTTGCTTTCCAACGATCCTACAAACCACAGATACATGTAACATCCATGTTTGAGAGCTAATAATACACAATATAGCTACATCTAAGTGTTTTATCTCTGGTTTTTGGTGATTTCTCAGCAGAAAATGACAGAGTGTACTTTGCTTCTAAGGTTTTAGGCAACAACCGCTTACTACCTGAATTTATTTACAATTATATACAAACAATATATATATTATTTGTGTTTGTGCTAAAATAAGTAGAGGTAAGTGAACAAACACAGCAAAAATGATCGAAAAATCAGTTGTTGAGAAAATGAGGAATTGATCCATGAACGTCAGGGATCACGTGTTGAACAGCAACTCATTACAAAAACAGTGGAATATTGAGGCAAATTTGCAACAGTAGTCTACAAGGGGATTAAGATGTGTTGGTTAGGATTAGGAAAAGACTGAGGGATGGTGACACTGAAAGAATGTATGTTCTTGTGGTTTGTAGAAATGTAAAATTGGACGAGCGGGCTGTAAAAACTCCACCCATCTGGCAACAAACAGATCAAAACAAACAGTCCGACAGACAAACAGGTGCAGGCAGAAAGTGAAAAGTACTCAACAAAAGGGACGGAGGAGGACAAACAGCAACTTAAAGTAGGAGAATGCGTGTGTTAATGGTAGTAGTAGTGGCGGTGGAGGGTACTATGGGGGCGGAGGCATGGCAAACTGCTAAGAGGATCAAATATCGAAGCACAACAAAAGCTGTGTCACAGGGGCGTTCGAGTCACAAGTCTCCCTTCGACAACCCCTCCTCTGCCACCCACCTCTTCCCCCGCCACCCCGTACCTCTAACCTCCTGTTACCACGACAGCGCTCTGCCACAAAGACAGCCCCTGATATGACAAAGAACAAAACGGCAGACAGATGTAGGTATTGTCATGCAGAGTGTTCCCTCCCTCCCTTCCTCCGTTCCTCCCTCCCTCCCTCCCTTCTCCTCTTCCCTCCATCCTCCTCCTTGTCTCAGAGAAGGCAGAAAAAAAAACAACCTGGCCCTTGCGCTTTTTTGCCTAGAACACCTCCAAAAAAGAGCAAACAACTCTGCCCACAAGTCACCGCTGCTGAAACTTCGAGGCTGCCATGACGGTCAGCAAACAGGGCGACTCGGCGGTCACATCTTTGTGGCTTGGCGAGTTCAGGTCGAGCCGAGTTGAGTTCAGGACGCAGAGGTGAAGCCAGTTTGAAAACAATACTTGACTGATTTGGCTTTTCAAGTCGACGTGATATTTTTAAAGCCTTTGCAAAGGTAGTAGTTTGCGCTGATATTTTCGTACATGTAATCTGGAGCTTTTCTGGTGCCAAAAAGTTCTGGGGTTGTTTTATTCTTGTCATGGTGAAAAACCAGAAAGCTGCACTCGCTTTCATGGCACTCAAAGACTCTGAAGAGCTAAAAGGCAGACTTAAGAGAAGTTTGGAGCTCCTTAAGGCCTGGTGAGGCCAGCTGATGCATTGATCTAGTTTCAACATCAAACAGGTTTTATTTTTAGCTTGTTGGTAAACTGGGTGAGACTGCATGCTCCAATTTCATTCTTAAATCACTGTCATGGATTGCTTGAGTACAGAATCCACCACAAGATGCGTATCTAGTTTGATTTAGATTCTGACTATTGTTTTGGGAAGACAAGATCAATCTAACACGAAAGATTTGACCGCAACAGAGGTTCGCTGTCATCCCTCTTTTTAGTTGACGGGTCAACGGCGCAGGTTTGACCCATGTCTGAGGTGATCTCTTGATGAAGCCGGTTTTATTATTACAGCTGGGGGACTCGGTGAGATGCTAGCATGGGGACGAGGTCTGATTGATTTAGACCAGATGAGCGTCCCAACACATTGCGAGCGCTGCGACCGAAATAGCTGCTTGCCGTCTCACTACATTCCTCAAGAACACATTGTGCTCTTCGAGGCAGAGACGAGTGTTTGAGTTCTTTATGAGGCGAAAACTTTAAATCCAGTCTGTGATGTTCACATTGTTTGCTTACTGGAGTCGGGAAAGAACTCGTAGGCTTAAATCAACAGATATTAGAGGAGAAGATTTCATTGCAAATACAACCTTTCATTCGGAATCCATTTGGGTTACTGTGTCACCTGCTCCGAGGCATGCCAGCTGTTCGAGTGGACGACAACGCTCCAATCAACAGTTTGACAATAACATAATTTCTTCTTAAATCTCCCAAAATTGCTCGCTCCTGCTGGCAGACTGTCAAAGAAATAGACTCTTGGAATCTTCTATTGTTTCTAACGAGTATGTGCAACCAAAATAACAAACTACTCAACACTGGGAGTTGAGACAGCCAGAGAGGTACCTTAAATTAGCTGAGGATTTAATCTAATTGGTGAAAGTCATCTGCTCCAACCTTCACTGTGCTAAATCCCCCTTGCTCTTCAGTCTAGACTAAATTCTTGTCGGTCCTGCACTAATGTCCCGAGCCGCCGGCGGCAGCAGCGGTGGGACAAATGTGGAGCGGCAGGCCAATCTGACATGAGGCCCGTCTCCTGGGCTCTAATGCAGGGTGGCAGCAAAGGCCTCTTTTTAAGGGAATCAATTAAGGTTTAAAAAGGTGATTCCTGGACGCAGTGTCTGGCTTTATTCCTGGGAGAGAACAGGGGAGGGGGGAGGGTTGGAGGTGGAGGGAGGGGAGGTAGCAATGGAGGGGTGGTCCCATGGGGGTTAAACAGAAACCACACACACACACACACACACACATAATCACACACCTCAATGGCACCATTGTTGTAAGCAAACCACATAACTGTGAATGTGGCGGTGCCGTCTTGCCTGATTTGAAAGTTTACATGGTTGTTTTAGTGTCGATTGACTCTTGGACCCTTGAAACCTGTTGAAAGTATAATTTCTCTCCCCCACTTCTCCCATTTCGCCTTCATGTCATCTTTCTTTTCTGCCCCCCACCCACCCCTCCTGCCTCCTTCAGCGCAGCCCCCTTGACGTGTTGAAGCCTTTACTCTAGAAAGATCAACAGACTTTGTGGTGTTTAGTGAAAGGCCAACAATGAGACTTAACTGGGTGATTAAAATACTGTTTCACCATTGATTCTGAACTTATGACAGAGCTGCTTTGAAACAAATAAAAAAAAAAAAAGTCGCTCTAAAAGAAGACGTTGACTCATTTTACAAGCAGAGATAATTCAAATCGAAAACTCAAAACAGCTGAGGTGATTTGGCTCAGGCTGCTGTGGTGCTAAAATGACTATTTTCTGCTCACTTCTTCCACTCGGAACCCTGATGAACTCGCGCTCACCCTGTCACCCTCCATTTAAAACCACTAGCCGCTTTCCAGATTGCCCTCTGGTCCTTTCCGAGTGGGTTGTGTTCATTAAACCTCGCATCTGATATCACTCTATCACTTGCCACCAAAACTTCCAAACTTGTGGGAAAAGGGTGGGAAGGGTTTTAGCCTCGTTCTGCACCGTTTAGCGGTGAGCTTGTTGGATTTCACTCGGTTACACCATGTATCAAAGGGAAACAGTCTTTACCAACACAAAGGTGCTTCTACACCTTAGCATCGACTTTAATCTCCGCCCTGAGGCACCAGACAAACTATTCTTTCCCCGGCAAGGCACCTTGCATAAGATGTCGAAATCAGCTTACAACATGATCTTTTAAGAAAGCTCGCTCTTGTGTGCAGGTTTCCAACAAGGTGTGTGCACTGCAAAGGGAGCAGGAGCCGAATAAACGCTATTGTGATCTATAAAAGATGAACATCCTCCTCACCTCCTGATGACAAGCCTTTAGTACCGAGATACACAAACAAATCCAGGGAGTGCGGCTTAATGCATAACTCTTATTTATGTCATTCAATTTAGCCTCAGTCGCTTGGCAATTCATTTTCATGATCAATTACTAAACCTTAAGGCATCTGTAGTGCATTTGGCTTGACAGGGCGCATTCACAGATTCTTACTAAAGCGCACTGCCGTAAAATATTCACCTCAGTGCCTCGGAGAATACATTGAATTGGCTAATTTTCCTCCTTTACAGTGTGTATTTGTTTGTATTTATCCCCGGGGAGTCAACAGTTACCTACACCTTTGATGCTAATAGCAGGCTTTTGTTGTGTTGAACTCACACAGTTTGCGTGAGGTGTGTTTGTAGCAGAACACGCTCATGTTAAACAAGATGAGAAACAGCCTGCAAAGAGGTAATTTGCGCACTGAAGGAACCGGAGAAGCAACCGGGAAAACTACCACGAAGCTCATTTCGACTGACTGCGATTTTAAATATGAGACTTCACTCTAAATAAAAGCTTAAATAAAGGTTGGCAGAGGTCAATCTCACAACCAAACCCTCAACATGAATAAACGGAATGATCGATGAAGAAATAAAAGCCTGGCCTTGGCTGACGTCAAATTTAATGACTTTTCCAAATCTTGACCTTTAACCTTTAGACCTGCACATGACCTTCTTTGTTAGATCTGACATTGGAGCTGATATATTAGTCTCACACTGACACTTTATTAAATATCAAATATCCCTCCAGTCATTGTCGTCCTCCTCTGACCTGACGCGACCATCCTTAGAAACAGCTGCGAGAAAAAGCAAATGATCCCGTAAAGACCCAAACAACCACTGACGACCAAAATCATCCACCGATACAAAATGCGATCTATTAAACATATCAATACATGTAAATAACTGCTGTAAAATATTTTTATGGCCATCAGATATGACCCATTTGGACGTTCAGAGGCTCTGTAGTTACCGTGGAAACACAGTTGTCTTCTACAACATTGATTCACCAGTAAAACCCATGGCTTTGGATCAATACACAATCAATACTCAATCCCATTTTCTTCGGTTTTCTCTATTTCTGATGTCATGGCATTAAACTTTAATCTAAGCTGTTATCAACGTCTACATGATCAGTGAATTAAATACGAGAAAATACCGGATTTCTATCGAAGAAATGCAAAAGACAGAGGATAATGTTGTAATACATGGTGAGAAATCACTTAAGAAAGGTTAAATAGAGAGAAAAAATCAAAAAGTAGCACTGGGTCTTTACGGGTTATTATTGTTTTTTCACTATTTCAGTCCAAGCTGGTGGTCTAAACACTGTTTTTAAAGTCTTTATCCTTACTGAAAGTGATTACATTTGGAGACAAACCAAGACTTGGATTAAGCGAAGTTCGGTGAAAACTACCGCAGCTTGATAACAACTAAAATCAAGCGAACATTTTGAAAACCACAAGTTTGCCCTCCATTATGCTGCTGTTTCTGTATACTCTCCTCACACCGAGTTCCTCCTTCAAACAGGTTCGATTTTATGAATCACTGCTTGCTCCTCAAGGGAACGCATTGTGCATTCCTAGAGCCATGGCCTCAACCGTCTCTGCTCATATACAGGGAAAATTCATTTCAATATTTATCTCCATGAATATTTTTCTCCCCCTTTTTTTTTTTTTGCGGGGTGGAAAAATAACACGGAAATCACAAAACAGGTTTGGGGGATGCAGCGTGGAGGTGGGAAGCTTGGAGGAGATCATCAGAAAGGGAAATTGTGCACAGCAGGAAGAAAAATCATTGTGTTACCCCAGGTGAAAAATATTGTTGCTTTGCTTAAAAGTGCATGCAAGCCGAGCTACATTATTAGAATGTTTAAATATTAATTCTTCTGCTGGGTAGTAAAGATGATGGAGTCGCCGAGTCAACTACTTTGTTTTTCCTCCCCCTTCTTGTAGGCCACAGCTGCATTATTTTCCCCATCTAACCTCGCTTTGTTCCTCATTTCTCCAGAAAAATACGCCTTCCTCATCGCACATCGGGTCACTCGTACGCATTTACATGTTAATTTTTGATGTTTGAACAAAACGCAGCGGCGCATGCGATATTACAGGACGGATCTTAAGGGTGTAATGTGTCATCAGGGCCGGCTTTGATCGGGCGAATCAATACTCTTCGTCTTGGGCGTGACTGAAGAGGAGGTCAGGTTTCAAGCGTTTCTGAAAGGTTGACGGTTCAAGGTACAACAACACGCACTTGATGTAAAAAGCCTCCTTTTGAGATGAGTCAAAAACACTGCGCTTCCGTCAAGGTGACTGTCGCAACTGTGAGACTGCGTATGAAGAGGTTTCACTCCAAAACACTATGAATAAATTTACCCAAAGTAATTATCACCTGATGTTCAATTCGACGTCTTTAACGTTCTGCAAAATGATAATATTTCTTATGTAAATGGATCAAGATTGCAGATAACTTCACTTCAACTTCTATGGCGTAATTTGCGAAAAAATCACATCTCATCATCGTACACGGAGAAGTGCTTACAGGGTGTTAGTGTAAGAAGAAGAAGAAGAGTAGGAGGTGGTGGGGAGGGGTAGGAGTAGGGGGGGGAGTGTTTGCCCAACAAAGCCAGGTGTGATTTAGGAGGATCTTCACCGGTACTCAGGTAAAGTGGAGGGAAACCGAAGTTCCCCTTGTTATGTCAGAAAAGAGATTTCAAAGCTCCCGGCTTAAAGGTGGGTATTAAACTGCTCAGATCTGAAACACTTCGGGATCCTTCAGATTGAAATGGATAAAGATACAAAGAGCCGAGGGTGGAGGGAGAAAGGAGGGGAGGGGAGAAAGAAGACGAAGACATAAGAGACTGAGCCTGCAATTCAATCTGTAGCTCCAGCTCGGGTTGTTTTTACCGCTACCAACGCATTCAACCTGCAACTTCTATCCAAATGCTTCAACCCGACCACGTTCATTTGCGTCTAAATCGCAAATCCAGTTATATTCTGGAATAAATACAATGCTACAAATACGAATTTCATTGAAATCTTGAAACGAGGCAGTTTTTCTTTGCTTGTCGTACAAAATCTAACACTTTAACACCGACGACTGGTATATGGGCGCCCATTGGTCTTTGGGTTTTCACAATAAAAGCCCTGTAGTTTCGGATAAATACTAACAAATACAAGGGTCTTAAAAAATCTTAGGAGTCTTGAATTTACAAATCTGCCTCAAAAACGTCTTTAAAAGTTACATTTCCGTGAACTTGATGGCTGTGTTGGGTTTATACGCGTTTGTTAAATGTCCAAACTATACAGAAAGTAACACTAGTCGACTCAGTTCCATCTTTTCCGACAATTTACACTGAAAATAGGTAGCGATTATCATGAACTTTGCAGCCCCCCCGCTAGGAAACAACTCGGAACAATAGGAATCAAGGCATTGGAGGAAATAAATGAATAAATACGGCTCAAAAAGGTCGTAAAAAGTCCTAAATTTAACCGTTTTTCTGTTTTTTTATGATTTCATTCTACATCATTTGAAAGGAAACATGCGTCTGTATTTGTGCCACTTCAGTATTAATACAGGTGGCATTGCATTTACATCACAGTTGATTCGCTTGCATATGAGTGCCATTTCTGGCAGGGGTCGACACTATGGAAATCAAGTTACGGACACCACATGTTTATACGCTTCTAAACTGGACTGGATTGTAGAATTCATCGAGATTTCCAGTATTGTATGAACGCAGAGGGGGATGACAGACACAGAAGGGTCAGAGGTGAGACATGAATAGAGACTCCGTGGCCCCCAGTTCCTAAAAGTGAAAGCGCTGTCACTCTCAGCTGTCGGCCCACCCCCCTTCCCATCCTCCACCACCACTGCTACTATCCTCCACCCCCCCCCTAACCCTTCTCCCTCCACCTGAGAGCGATTGCGATGCATGTTCTAGTCACTCATGCAGCAGAAGCAATACACAAGTTGGGTGTACATCCACTTTAAAAGCTCATCAGGCGCATACTCTGCTTGTAGGAAATACCTTATTCATGACGGAGCCGACCGAGGCCTAGGTAATTACTTGAATCAAGGTGGCCTCGGAAATGTTTAAATCTACAAGGACTGGGGGAATGCATGAATAATGCAAAATAATTTGCATCTAAATTTTTTAAGTGTGCTTTATTCGAAAAAACTAAAACGCGGGCTCGGATTAAACTTTGATGAGTGAAAGCTGAGCGCGGCCGACATGCTCGTACGCGTTGTGTACGGACGTTCGCGCAAACCCTCCTCATTTGTAGAAATTATTTAGAAAGGCGATAAAGGGGACAGAGGAGAGGCGAGAGGAGAGGCGAGCCGAGCCAGAGGTAGTACCGATAAATAATAATTAAGAGAGAGAGGTATTACAGCGGCCGGGCGTCTGGAGGACGGTGTGAACAGCATCCACTGCGGCGCTGTCAAACAGGTTGCAACTGCATTCTTACATTTACGCCACCGCCGAGCATCTTGTTTGGAGAGCACTTTTTTTTTTCTCTCTCTCTCTCTCTCCCCTCCTCATACTCACAGTTTTACAGCTCCAGCTCTTTGAATATTTATGAGAACGTGTTGTTCACAAAGCTATATTTCCCTCTTCGTTATAGTTTAGGAATTCATCGAGGTCCGGGTTTTGAATAAGTGTCTTCGCCGCATGTGGATTATGTGAAATGATGGCTTTTACTGCGTGTAAAGGTGATATTTACACAATGTACTGTTTCATGCATGAATAAGTGAAAGGCTTACCTGCTTTAGAGGGAAGAGGCACAGGAAGGAGGGCGGGTACCGGAAAGAGAAAGGAGAAAACAATAACCCATTAGTGCGTTTAATCACCTTAAAAGACAAAGGAATGGGAGAAATTTGACAGTTTTACGTAAACAATTCAGTCATAAAGTGACACCAGTTTGTACTTTAACACCTAGTGATACTTTTTCCAAAGTGACTGAACCTTCCTTAAATGATTTATTATCATATTATCCTCTGTATTTAGCATCTTTCAATGAAATCACTTGTTTTTTTCTTTGTCTGATTTACTGATCACGTAGAAGCTCAGAGCAAATTCGACACCAAAATGGGGAAAAATGACAAAAAAAGTGAGCTGAAAACATGAAAACAGGTGTGTCCATCCACTGCCATTGATTAAAAACCTCATGGGTTTTACTGGTGAATCAATCTTGTAGAAGATGACTGTGTTTCTATGGAAACCACGGCGCCTATGACTGTTCAAATGAGTCATATCTGATGACCATGAAAAGAGGACAAACTGTATTTTACAGCAGTTATTTACATGTACTGATAAGATTAAAGCATCAGAACTTATTAAACATTTCAGATCAGCTGATGACTTTGGTCGCCGGTGGATCTCCGGGTGTTTAAGGGTTATTTCGTGTCCTGATGACACATAAAGCTGCCCCAGTGACTTCTGCTATATGGTGACATGCTTCTATTTTTTCCACTGACAGATAAGAACAGAGCAGATGCGAGGCTAAAACCACACATGAAAAAGACAAAACCTGCATTTGACACCGATTATTCGCATGTGTCGATCGGATTAGCCGATGAGAGGTTATTAAACGCTTCAGATCGGTAGGTGCTTTTGGTCGCCGGTGACTCTTTGGGCGTTTAAGGGTTAAGTCTAAAAACAGCGTCTATCCGTCTTAATACTTCCACATCTGACTGATAAAACCAATGTGTCACTTCGCATGAAAATAACCTGAATGGCTGTTGAGTCAAGCCAACACACACACACACACACACACACACACACACACACACACACACACACACACACACACACATACACACACACGCACCTCCCTTTGTTAAACAAACCATATATCACTGCTTTTCTGTCTGCTTGGTCTGAAGTGAGAGGGCTGGGGAGGTGATAGAGGAGGAGGAGGAGGAGGAGGTGTATGCTGGGTATTTTTAAACGAAGCCTGGAAACAAAGGCCCCTCCTGAGGCCGGCCCCCTGCCCGGAGGATCACCTAGTCCCAGGCTACGCTGCTCCACTTTTCCCACGCTAACCTCCGGCCTCATTTGCATCCCCTGCTGCCCCTCGTTGCGATTATTTTCAGGTGAACTGCTCTGTATAGAAGCCCTGGCATAAGTATGTGTGCGAGCGCCCCTGTCTATGTCGACGTGCATGTGCGATTTCATGTCTCTAGGTTGATCTCGGTGTGTATGCGCTCGTCCTCCTGATCCTGCGCTTAATTACGACTGACTGGCACCAGACACAATCACCCCCTTGATTCGTCAAAAACCCCCACCCGCCCCCGCCCTCCAGCAGCCCGTGGTGACCCGAATCATCTCCCAGCAGCTGGAGGAAGAAAGGCTGGTCTACGTATACGAGGATGAGCAGACAGAGATGGTTCAGACACAGTTGTTCTGTCTTTTCTCCCTGGGTGCCGCCGCTCTGACACTGCGCACACTGTCGGTACTATCCAGGCTGCGTTTGGGTCACAACAGCCCTCTATGTAAAACTGTATCATATCTGTTCCACCGCGAAAACCCCAGCGAACACTGCCCACACACATACGAGCCGGGGTTTAACCTGCGAAGTGTCAGGAGCCATCAACCCTTTAGCGGGCAAGCGACTACTTTCGGTCATTTCCACATGCATTAGAAGACAGTGGGGTAACAATCTCAGGTCCAATGTGGTCTACAGGAGTGAGAGGACCTGCTTTATTTAGGACCATGAAGTAATGGTACTCATGGAAGGAATGATGTTCAAAGGGATCATGTGGGTGTAGACAGGGGTCTGGATCAGTCCTTCCTTTGGCTTTACATGTGTTTTTCTTGTATTTTGTCATATATACTAATTGAATTTTATTTATTTATGCCACTTATGGTTCAGGAGCCTAATATGGTAACTTCATTAACCTTGATTTTATTCATAACAATACCATTTTTATACAAAACACTTCACAAAATAGGTGAGGAAGTTCGATTAAATCACTGCAACAATATTTATACAAAACCGAAATTTATTAAAATGGTGCTGGAGTTTCAGCACCATTTTACTGAGCGGCTAAATTCTATTCAAATCAACTTTTAAGACAAAACCACATAAACTATGTACAAGTGTCTAGGATTACAATATTTTTAATTGAAATCATTAATATAATCTATTTTCCAAGCTTTTTCAGCCTCTATATTACATGTACTAGCTTGCTACTGCAACTGTCTTTAGCATTTTGCTACTTTTGGCCTGAAACTTATGTAACATTTAGCTAAAAATTAAACATTTAGCTAACTTCGAGTATTACAGTCACTTCCATTCAAATCAATACGTTTTTATATCAACACTTTCAGCTGAATATTTCATTGTATGTGCTAGCTTGTTACTACAGCCCTTTATAGCATTTCTGCTACTTTTAGCCTGAAACTCTTGTAACATTTCGCTAACTTTTACATTAATTTAATCTAAAAATTAAACATAGGTGATGTTTAGCTAACTTATAGTATTACAATCATTTCCAATCAAACTTAAAAGCTTTATATCAACACTTTTAGCTGAATATTTCATTCTGTGCTAGCTTGCTACCACAACCCTTTTAGCCTGAAATATATGTAACGTTTAGCTAACTTTTACATTAATTTATCTCACATTGTGTTACCTTACACTTTAAAGAATATGACTTTAACCCTTTTTAACATTCATGCATTACTCTTAGCGAGTTAGATATGACTTTTTGCTCAGTATTCTGTTGTTTATATTAGCTTGTACTAGCTTTCATGGCTAACAGTAGCTATCTCTTCCAGTTAACTCACTTGTATTACACGTACACAGTCGCTTCTTACACTTTGAACCCTTTGTACTTTTCGCTTCTTATGAAACTTAGTTGTATAACTATTTCAACTATGCCTGCTAGCTAACTGCTGTGCTTTCAGCTGCAGCATGTGATGTTAAGGGTTTCAACTGTATGAAATGCATTTGGATTTATGTGCTATTTTTGATCAGATGTCTTTTAGAAGAACCCGCTGGGATCATGTCGTCCAGGGTAACTCACCCATAACCACCGTCTTGTTGATTACAGGCGAACCTTCTTCGGTTAAATCATCAACCGAGTCCATTGTGTCTGGGTGTAGTCGCATAGCATTGTACTTGTACGAGACAGACAGCGTTATGTTTCTTCAGTAATGTCATGTAAAACTGTTCACATGTTTAGCATTGTTCTCCCAAATAGACCTGAACTCCCTCACCCTGGCTGTGTTGGTGCCTTGTTCTTCCCACTGAGCAACACATACAGTAAACCCACTGATCTCTGCCACAGCAGCTCTTTATAGAGATAGCAAACAGAAGAAAACAATGTTTGTCCTGCTACAGCTGGGAGCCGCACACATAACTACACCTTATTATTTCATATCATGAGCTTCGGACTAACTCTTTCAGCTGCGGCGAGGGGAAAGGTAGCTACAAGGCAAGTCTGACGGAGATTTACACAGAAACAAACACACACATGCCTAATATAATTGTCAGCGTCTGTCCCTCCCCGTCTCAGAGAGAAGCCCCAGCGTTCACAGAGAAAGGTAATTATTGTGTATCCGAAAGGGAGGATGCAACCATCTCTGGCTCTGATTAGAGGGGACAGGAGAGGAGTGTCGCCTCCCTTTTGCAAGCCAGCGTTTACAGGGAGGCGCACCTTTCACTGTCCAAACAATGACTGTCAGCCTCTATCAATAGCTGCCGTGGGAGGAAACAGTAGCCAAGGTGGCTGGACTGCCATGCAGACTGAGAAATGGATATAAATTGGGTGAAAAGTGCATTACAAGGCTGGGGTAAACTCCACAAATCCCTGTGTGGAGCTTGGAGCGTAGCATCCACGGTCCCAGAACATGTCTTACAACGTCCCCTTGCACTCCTTGTACTCCAGTCCACTTGTTCCTGGATCATATATCAGTGTGTCAGACTGTATAAAGCAAGACAAATTTTATTTTGTACCTGGCAGTTCCAGTGATTATGATCGTTGGATGGATCTAACAGAGAAATAATCATCTTTCTCTCACATGAGGAGGGTGGCGGGGGAAGGATGCTGTCAAAGCTGGTCTCGTCAGAGGTTTTTAGTTGGCCTGTATGTCACGCTACTTTCCTCTTTTCCTCCTCCTGCTTCACTCCCTTCACCTCATTTCTCCTCCCCAGAGGTTACCATCTGCACCCCCCCTCCTCCCCATTACCCTCCTCCTCTTCCTCCTCTTGCTCCTCTGCACATTTCAACCTCATCTTCTACTTGTTTTTCGCCTCGGAGTTGTGTTACATTTCGACATTTCTTGACTGATTTCTAATTGCTTTTGGATAAAATATGCTATCGTTGATGTTTTGCCGCATATTAATATTTCAAACTTGAAGTGAAATGGGGAAGGGGGTTGGAGGAGAAAAAAAAAAGAAAAAAGAAAGCACAGAAAATTAAAGAAATCTGCAAACTTAATGTGCAGACTGCCTTTGAAGTTGAAGGGAAGGAAGTTAGCTGCCACTTGAGATGTCACAGCTAATTGTCCGTTGCGTAGACATATATAATCATACAGCAAAGTGAAAGCAGATAATGACAAAGCAGGGAGAGTGAAAGAGTAATGCGGAGGCTTCATTTAGTGAATAAATTAGCTAAAAAGGTAAAAAAAAAAAAAAAAGAAGAAGAAGAAGAAGCGAGGGGGGAAAAGTCTGGAAAGTGGAAGAAATCGGTCTTCCCTGCTCCCTCTACTCTCAGAGTTGCATCGCGGAAGATGATCGTCTCGACTCAATTTCGGAAAATTGCCACCGCTGCTGCCACCCCCCCTCACCCTCCCACCTTCGTTCAACCCCCCGAGAGAGAGAAAGAGAGAGAGGGAGAGAGAGAGAACAGAAAGAAAAGGAAAAAAAAAACTTATCAGCGGTTACTCCTCCTTCATTTTATTTCATTTATGAATTACAAGGAAAGATGCCATTATATATTATTAATTCTCTGCTGTTGCTTTGGCTCTGGCTGCTGCAGCGGTGAGCTGCGGATGTCGGCGGCGGTGTAATTACGTTCTAGCCGGGCAGCCATCCGTTTCCTTTCAAAAATTTACAGGATTCTTAATCACGTTGCTCATTTGGGTGCACGGTGGCGGGGATGGCGAAACACAAACAGGGGCACGTCTGTTTGCACGGGAACACCTGCTTAGCATTGATAGCAGATGTCAGTCAGTGAACTGAACAAAAAAAAAAGTACAGGGAGGGGAGGGGGTGGAATTAAAAATGCAAGCATCACCAACTTCTTATTATTTACTTACTCCAAAAATGAACTACTGGAATAGGAGAGGGAAAATCCTGGCAAACGTCGGGGAAGCTGGGCCTCGTAATTGTGCTTCTAAATTCACTTCCTCCTCCTCCTCCTCCTCCTCCGTCTTCTTCCTCCTTCCCTGTCTGTCCATCTCTTCCTCTCTTTCGAACTTATGTGAATCTACACAACATGAGCAGCTTCTTCTTTAAGCTTAACCTTTTCCCCCACTGATGTACTGAGCCTCTGCGTCTTATATTTCTATCCGTTTGCATCAGTCTTTGCTGCATTATTCATTTGCATTATAGCGCTGGATGGTAATTAAATCTTGCCTGGGATGCTGTTGTATTTAAATGAAATGTGAATATTTTAGCGAGGGAAATGCAGAATGCTTAATCTGCCCCCCTTTCCTCCTCCTCCTCCTCTTCCTCACCACCCTCCCACCCACTCTCCCTGTTTTTTTTGTTTTTTTTCGCCTTTTAAAGCTTGACGATTGGCCGAGATTTGAGACTGTTTATTGTGCTCGCTGCTCTCTCTAAACGGCTTCTTCTTAAGAATAATAGTGTTGAGTCAACAGCTGCATTGACAAACATATTTCAGCTGATGCATTTGCCTAGACAGGGATATTTGATACCTCTGAGGCCAATACACACACACTTACAGCTTCCTTTTCTACACACTCACACACAGAGAACGCCACTGGGTACATATATGCACGGATGCAAACACGAAGGGAGAAATCTACCGACAAAATGGCCACTGAGGACCTTCACCTCACAAACGCAGAAAGGAAGACGTTTCATACTTGATCATATCCGCATTTCATGTTGTCAACGCGTGAATTTTCGCATCTCTTGCATTAGCGACTAAATCATCCGTCAACACAAAGAAGCAAAGACTTGAACACACTCTTAAAGCCCAGAAGTTGAGCTGTTTAGTTATTTTCCCCCACAATATTGACAAGACGACCATTTGCATGAGTGGAAAGTACAAATAACAGCAACAAAATTTGCCCAAAAAAAAACAAAAAACAAAAAAACCCAAAACATTTATGGAATTCGACTGTGAACCATGAACAAACACAGGGAAAAAGCAGGGAGCCGGTCATTTGTTTTCACAAAATCAAATACGATGCGGTTTTAAGCAACAAAAAGCTTTAAAATCTGGAAAAGTTTCGATCTCAGACTTCCATAATCCGACCAAAGCACTGCCAGGGACTAAACTGATCTAAAAAAAAGTCATTGCCCCTTTAAACCCTGCACCTAAAACAGTCCATCTTTACTTTTTTATGCTGATTTTGACTCTAAAAAGGTGAGAAAATAGGCTGTGAGTGAGTCGTTTGCAATTTAGCGCAGGTTATAATTCCGCTAAACCGGCTTCTTCAGGTACAGGTGTGAGTGAAATGAGCATAATGACCCAATAAAACCTATAAAGCACAACATCTCAGGCTTCAGAACGAGTTCCATCCATCCAAACTGCATATGGAGAGTGTGTCAGTGCTGACACGCCAGGCTTTAAAGCACAGGTGGCAAATATGCGGCCCGCGGGCCAAATCCGGCCCACCAGAGGGTCCAGTCCGGCCCTTGGGATGAATTTGTGAAATGCAAAAATAAATATAAAGATATTAACAGTTATTTTAGTTCAGGTTCCACAATCAGACCAGTTCAATCTCATTTGGGTCAGATCAGTCAAATACTCTCATAATAACCTAGAAATATTCTCTTTGTAAATGTAAATATTTTCATGTATTGACACTAAAACAAAGTATAATTTCATAACAAATGTAAATAATCTGAATAAATATAAAGAACCTGAGATGTCTGAAGAAAAGTAAGTGCAACTTGAACAATATTCTTCCTGTTACTGAATGTTTTGTGTATTTGCAGATCCACTGAGTCTGTAAAGTCTATAAATGATAAACTGAAGCAGAATACTGTTAAAATTACGAAAATAATTAAAATTTTTTCAGTTTGTTCCTGTTATTCGCATTGTTTGAAAGGATCGTTTTGTAGATTTAAACATTTTCATTGTTTAATTTGACTTTTTTTTTGCTGTAAAACATAGAGAAAAGTTAGGAGTTGACATTATTTATACGTTATTATGCTATTATTTCACTGGTCCGGCCCTCTTCAGACTAAACTCAGTTGAATGTGGCCCCTGAAATGAAATGAGTTTGACACCCCTGCTTTAAAGAGTTAAATAAACCCCTGTGAGATTCTATTCCGACACGTTTGCAGAACTTTGTCTCGGAGTATACCCTGCAGACGCATGACTTGAACTTAGGCAGCACTAAGAAAGCAACAATAACAAAGAGAGACCTTTGTCACACTTACGCTTGCAGATAGTGGAAGGGGGAGGAAGAAAAAAAAAAAAAAAAGGAAAGGAAGGGAAAGTAGCGGTGAGAATGGGAGAGCGAGATGCACAGGGAAAAAAAGGAAAGAGAAAAAAAAGAAGGTAGAAGGGGAAGGCAGACAGTGATAGAGAGACCCTGTGAAGCAGATGACAGAACACAGAGAGAGAGGTTGAAAAGCAGAGGGATGAGCTGTGCCTTTAATGCCCATCTGGCCCGGAGATGTAATAAAATTGACATATTGATTCCTTTGAATTTACGAATGCCTGTTTCATAAACTCCATTTCCAAAGCCGAGGCCTCTTTAGAGCCCTGTCATTTTTCCCCCAAATGGATCAATTATGTGCCCACGTAATCCTGTTACCTGAGAAACCCACGCATACTTCTCCCATTTGCGGCGCTTCACCGGGTGCACACACTCGCATTATGTGCACATAAACAAACTCGAGGTTTTTTTTTTTTTTTTTTTTTTTGGTTCTGTTTTGTTTGTGTGTGTGAGCATGTGTGTGTTCACCCCCCACCACCTCCATCACACACACACACCTTCTCTCCGCCTAATATTAGCGATTGTTTTCTCCCCCCTTGGTACCGTCGTTGTACGAGTCTCTCCCGGAGGGTTTTAGGGAAGCTTTTCTCTGTTCTTCTACGGCTTGTTTTGAAGTTAGAGAAATCCCTTTTACCTCCATAAACTGCGATTCCACCGCCGCTACATCAACACAAACATCGCGTCATATCTGCGTTGGAAGCCTTATAAACATAAATTTCAATTCCAGGAAAAAAGGGGCAATATTCCGCGTCCTGTACAGCCCTTAAATCACACGCTGATACAGTCACGAGATGATTTTCTTTGATACACACAGCCTCATTTCCTTACTTGTACTAAAGTAATAAACAATGCACTGCACATGAGAGGTTTGCACCATCTGCCGCAAGATAAGTAGTGTTTTGTGGCGGTGGCGAATCAAGACAGAAGTGGTCACCTGTGATAAAAGTAGTCAAATCAGGAGAAGTAGCCCATCTTATCCTTGACGCTGATGTTGAAAGACGTATTCCTGGAGCAAAATCAAAGTCAAAGAAACCGAAAAGATGAAGATTGAAACATGCAGAAAGGAGATGACTTTGATAAACATGAGGATTCCGACTCAAGCTCAGCCCTAAAATCACCCAAAATGCTTTTCCAGTGGAAATCTTCAGTCAACTTGTTTCGCTCGAGTCTTTACAGCAGCGAAATCTAATTTAAAAGACATTTGAAATAAGTTCAATTTTGATTAAAAACAGATTTTTTTTTTTTGTGTGTGTTATACTCTTTTTGTTTGTTTTTTTTGCATGTGTCTTGCCTTACATGTGAGTCAGCTCTTCTGAATCTGCAGGGATTTCCTCATGACTTTTTTTTTTTTTTTTACCCAGTCTCTTTACATGGCTAAGAAAAACGAGACGCTTTCGAGGGTAGAAGAAGCAGGACTGGATAAAAGGTTCTGGAATTTGTCTGGGTATCGCTGGTGCAGAAACGTGTCAAAGTTTCTGACCCGTGCCGGTAGTACAGGAGGTCGCCTTGCATTTATAACCTGGGTGAAAACAGAGGAGTCAGTATGGCGAGTGCCTGGGCGGTAATAGCATAATAGGCGGCTACAAGTGGTCATGGGTCAAACCGGTGCGAGTGTAAATGTTGAAGCAATACAGCGAGCTGTCAGGTGGAACAGAAATGTATGAAGAGCGACAGCAGCGCCGGCGCACCGAAGCCCTCACTGAGCCACTAGATATCTATTTTACTATCTCACATTGTTGTAAAACCAAGAGAGGGACACAGAAGGAGAGAAAAAAGGAAGGGAGGGGGGGGTGTGGGAGAGAAAAAAAATCAGTCCTCGATCTTATTTTCCACACTCCGGCGAGCTACAAGCGGCTCAGTTACACTACACTTGCACCGAACAATCAGTCTGGCAAAGGTTCACAAAACGACGAAATACCTTGTCACTTACTGCCTGACCTGTTCAGTGGAGTGACTCAGAGGGGGAGGCGAGAAGCGAGGATGTAAGGAAAGAAAATCATAAAATAAAATAATCATAAAGTGGCTCTCGCAGTGGTTAAGGTGCATGAAGGGGGGAAAAAAAAGAGCCATTCCGTTGCATTCCTGTTCTTTGTTGACACTTGTGTAAGACATTTTGCGCCATCATTAGCCCCTTTGCATCTGCTTTCCCCCTTTGATTTTTCCCTTTAAGATCGGAAAAATCATCACATCCCATCAGATTTATTCCGTTTCATCTTGCTCCAACTTCTTCTTTTTTTTTTTTTTTTGGTTTCACTGAAGCTTCACTGAAACCAAAGACGTCCTCATGGCCGCGCTCAAACGGCAAAATTCTAGATGTGCATTTGCATCATTTTAGACATACATCATTAAAATTTAACCTGACATGTTTGGCATCTTTGGAAACTTCGGGGTCTCCGCAAGAATCTGAATTAAAATTCTTTGGGGTTTTGAAGAAAGTTTGGCTGCACAGCTTGAGGCCACATCCACATGTAATAGAACGGTACTTTTAAAATGAGCTATGTCCGTCCTGACGAGTGTTTCAGCAAAGTTTCAGAAATACCCATGGACAGAAACTGCAAGTTGGGATCCATGTTGAATTAACAGCCAGTAATCAAGGCTGATGTGTTGTTTCCTCCAAGAAAGGGTCATGTGATAGGGCTGCAACAATCAGGGAAGGAAATGAACACTACAGCACGATCCTGGAACTAAAACAGAGTCCGTTTTAAAGACCTGAGGAGTGAGAACGCCAGGTTTCGCCTAGGTGTCTTCATGTCTTTTTTTGCCAATTCTTTGTTTTCAGGAAGAGCTTAAGTTTCAATATCTGGCCATTAATTATCTGTATTATAAATAATAAATGCTTGAAAGTCTTTTACATCTGCTCAAACATACTTGAACATTCAGTCAATCCACATTAAGGCTTCATATTTTTTCTAATTTCCCCATGTTTTTCTTCCTACTTGTAACAATCCCACATTGCTTCCCTACAGTGTTATATAGTTTCGGAAAGCTGAGATCCTGAGCTTTCTGATGCTGTTTCAATTTTGTGGCTCGAGCAAACGGTTCAGGAGAGGCAGTGATTTGAATGCCGTAAGGTAGAAAATATCATCATTGTTCAAGGGTTAAACACAGTAAAAGTTACACGTTTTCAGAAAAATGACTAATCCAAAGGCAGTTCCTGGGGATTTCAAAGGTTCTAATGTGTTGAGAAAAGTGTGACTCATTTAGTGTCAAATCCAACTTCAGTGCAGAAACTATCCAACAAACTAAACAACAACATGAAGCAAGATAAACTAGTACATTTAAACAACCGGGATGAAGACACTTGGGGATGAGAAAACTCCTGTTGCAACAAGCAGCTCGGATGTCAGACACAAAAGGGGGTGCAGGGGTGTAAAGTACATGATTTGTCACATAGCGCTTTTGCAGAAAGTTGGGGGAGCTTTGAGGCTGAGTGAGAGCAGCAATTGTTAAAAAGCGAAGAGGAGGAGGAAGACGAGGGGGGAGGTTGGGGTGTCGGGCTTAAGGGGCTGACAGGCGGCTGGGTTCTGCTCACTGGACTTAATCTAAAAGAAAAAAAAAAAGGGCCCCAGTTATGATGAAAGGTCGACAGAGTATGTCTCAGCAAATTGGCTTTTCTTTTTTTTAACCTCACGCTGGCCGATGCTTCCGCTTTACCGCCATGGAAGTCTAATGACCTACAGCTATCCCCCACCACCAAGTCCAATCCCTCCCCCCTCCCACCTCCCACCTGTCCAATCCCCCCAAACTTCCCAGTTCATGAATTTCTCTTCCAACTCCTGTTAATATCGCTCAAGCCAACTATCACAAAAAACTTTCGGGGCTTCTTTTGTCACATTTGGTCACTCGACGCCCAAGATCTGATAAGTTCTGCAGAGCGTACTTCGGTGACAAACTCACGAGCAACTTCTGAACATGATGGAACACTTTGGCTCGGACTCGTTCCAAGCCTGACATTTCTCGAAGGCCAACTGTAATGATGTACAATGACAGGTAATTACTAGGGGGAGGCATACACGAGCGCTCAAAATCAGCAGTATCTGTGAAGTTTCTGGAAACTCTGAGCGGGACAAAGAGGACGTCGGCCAACATCCTGAGCGGTGGGTTCCGCTCAAACTCTGAGTCCAGTAGGAAAAAAACACGGCGATGCAATTTTGATGTTGTGTTTTCTCTAACTTGAACTGAAACGTTTACCACCGTTTGTGAACGCAGCGACTTGCTTGACCCTGAAAGCTGCTACAACTGACGATTAGACCTTTTCCAGCTTTTCCCCAAAGACAATGCATGTACACTCCTACATTTTCCTGTCTCCTTATTTTGGCACGTGCTCTCCTATGTTTGTCTGACGCCCTTCTAAGTCATCATTTAGTCTCGGGTGTTGATTCTAGTTGTTGTGGTGGCGGTGTGGGGCGGGGGGGGGCACAGATGAGCTCCGAAAGCAACGCTAACGAAGACAAAATACCAAATGGATTCAATATTTTGCAAACAGCTTCACCTGCATGCTGGGAAAGTAGAGATGTGGAAGGGGTGTGGGGGGGTTGGCGTCGGGGTGGGGTGGGATGGGGAGTTGGTGTTGCAATCTCTCGTGTTGCACAGACTCCTCAGCGTTCCCCCTTTATAAATTACCTCATCAGTGACTGAAATTAACACCGATTCTTGCAGGCAATTTCTCAATTTCCAATGCTAATTAGCTTTTTCTCTTTACTTTTAAATTCTGTAGCACCTGTTTAGGGGGAAGACATCTTAGGCAGTGCAGGCGCATTTAATCACAATTTTAATTAACCATCCCCGTAGATGTGAAAGAGAAGCAATTATAATGCAGATGAATGATGATTTTTCCACATTAAATTGTTTTGTTTCTTCGTTATGTTGATTGCATAAATACTGGCGCCGTTCAATTTTTATCTACTGTAATTTTGTAATTGTTTTGCAAAAAAAAAAAAAAAAAAGAAGGGAAGGGAAGGGAAAACCAGCAGAAAGGGGTCTGGATAGAGTTTGTCTGTTGACAAATTGTTTCATTTAGTTAACCCGTTAATCGCCAGAGCTGCACGCATGAAGGGGATTTGGCAGGAAGTGCTTTCTCTGCCCCCCCCCTCCCTCCCTAAGAACAACAACAAGCTTGTCAGTGTTGTTGAGGTCTTTTCCAACGGCGTTTAGGGGGGATTACTCTCTTGTCTTATCTTCTTTGACCTTAACAAACTATTTAACCAAATGAAAGTCATCTCTGTTTCCACAGCCTCCCCTTTAACTACGGAGCATATAGTCGCAAATGAAAGCACAGATGGGTGCTACTGGAATTGACTCATAATCTTTATGTGCTCGTGAAAATATCATTGGGTTCGATGACTGCGCCTTCGACTGTGTTTATTGCCCCTTGTTCCCCGAAACTTCGCTTTTATGTTAATGTCAGTGTGACTGTCGCAGTAAACACAAAACGCTTTTAAGGCGTCCGACTTGTTTGAGTTTTAATAGGATGGGTTTTTTTTTTTACGTAAAAAGCTTACGTTAGCCGGGAGTCGTGGCTTTTACTTGGAAACACGAACCTGTTAACTCAAAGATCTAACCTGTGTAAGCGTCTTCACGTCCTTTCAGATGCTACTTTTAGACTTCGGAAGACTCTGCTTCGCGCATAATCTGTTTTGAGTTCGTCTACAGACTGACCTATGGAGATCACAGTCTACTATATGGGTCCATTTTGCTGGGGGGGGGAAAAAAACTCCCAGAATCCTCTTGTGTTCTGTCCTCCGCCCTCATCCACCCCCAGCAACACTCATTCTTTAATCCCACTGAGCGCTGCTTTCAGTTTGCCCAAAGACCATGCAGGGGAACTCCACTGGACCAGACACACAAACACACACAAATACACACTCTTTCCATCTCCCTGTACGTTACACACATATCTCTCTCCCACTCGTAGTGACAGACACTTACTGAGGGCACTCTGCTGACTAAAATCGGTCCTGTCATTTTTAACATGGAGTGTTTGTATGTAGGGGGGGGGGGGGCTTTAACCCAAGTCTTTTTACTTCTGAAATTAATCATTCTGATCCTGTTTGGTAGCACGATCAACTCCATCAGCTGCAGTTTAAATCCAGGAAACAGAAAAAAAAAGAGATACAAACTTAAAGATGAAGCTCAATTTACTGTATTTGTACAACGAATATCTGCACCTGTGTTTCTTTTCTGGTGGGATTTCAAAGATTTAGAGGATCCAAAGGAAGTGCGGAGTGTAAATATAAGGGATAAGGTGGCTGGGATTGGAAGGAAAGACACCGAAATACACCTACCCTTACAAAATGATTGACAAAACTCGCATCTTTGGTTGGCACTTGAGTTTACAGATACAGATTATCAACTTGGAAACACAATTTTCTGTTTCTGTTCCCTGCGCGAGTTTTTATGGAGCTATCTTAAATCATCCTGAGGTGCATCATAAAAAGAGGAAGCTTCTCTTTGAATATTAGTGGCGATTGGCTGGAGGTAAACAGAGCATTAAATCCTGCGAAACTGTGGCAAGGCCAATATGGGCGCGGGACAATGGCTTGGCCCGGCATCTCCGAGCCTTTGTTCTCGGCTTAACAAAACTCTGCCGTCACACCGGTTTACCTCAATGCTGCCCCTGTCGAAACGGCCATCAGCTCCATCAGAAAAAAAAAAAAAAAAGGGAGAGAAGCAGAGTGTGGAGGGAGGGGGGAAGCAAGAGGGAGATTAAGACAAGAGAGGAGGGCAAGGTGGGAAAGACAAAAGGAGCAAATAAAGTGAAGAAGAGGATGGTAAGAAAGTGGCATGAGGAAGGTAGAGGGGGGTGAGGAAATAGAGCTGGATTGTGAAAATCCTTTGAGGTCTTCAAAGGGGCAAATGCAGCTGAAATATTTGCAAATGGGGGGAAAATAGGAAGGAATAAAAATCACCTCTCGCACTTAACCTTAATAAGAATATATGGCGGCTGCGAGAAGAGGCGGCGAGGTGGAGTGGGGTAGGTTTTTTGAGCTTCGTGACGCGATGGCGACAGAACTGGAGCAACCGAGATTCACTAAAAGTTTCATCACAAAGTCCTTATCTGCTTCCCTCTGTGGGCCACGGCGAGGTTCAGGAGGAAAAAAAGAAGAAAAAGAAGAAGAAGAAAGACAGAAAGTGCACATCTGCGTCTGCTGTGACCCGTCTGTCTGCCAATTAGCAAGTGTGCGCTGCATGTGTTTTATAAATATACTATATGTGACAGTGAGCGGATTGGACTTTTTTTCAATTCTGACTATTCTCGCATATGTGTTTGCAGCTGTGCATTTTATCCCAACATCAGTCTATATCTGCACATGAGCATGCACATATCAGGACGTACACACACACACACACACACGCACACATATATATATATATATGGATATATATTTGCGACATGTGCGTGCCCTTGTCTGGTGAACATGTGTGACGATTTGCAAGTGTCAGCCCTTTTCCAAAGATATGGCACATAAACGCTGGCTTGTAACTCAAAAAATAAAAGGCTCGCAAAACAGTGCGACACACATTTCCAAATAAAAGCGGTATTAAATCCTTTAAACGGAGTGAAAAAATACTGATCTGAAAGCTGAGGTTAGCTTACACTGTTCAGGGGGGAAAGGCAGAATAGGTTGCTGATACGTACGTGAATAAATAACTAGTTCCATGCCTTAAAAATCTAACTTTCAACCCAAAAGCGTCATAGTGATTATGATGTGGAGGATGAAAAAACTGGTGGTATTTTTTTTTTTTTTTTTTTTTTTTTTGCGTTTTTGGCCTCCACGTATCAAACAAGGCCAGAGAATTCCCAGATGTTGGCTCTAATTTAAAGAGAAATGGAAAAATCAGCCAGATTCCCACTAATATCACACAGTCTGGAGTGTAATTATTGTTGATTTTAATCTGCTATTAGCATTATTATCTTAGCACTTAACCCCCCGAACCTGACCTTCCATCATTTGTTTGTTTTTGCCTTCTCTATGTCTTCCCCTCTGTCTTTCTTTGCTGCTCTGTCAGGTTCTGGCCTGCCAATTTCCACTTGAAGCTTGACTGGGCCTGATTTGATGCAAACTACCTCGGGCTGAGGTGAGGAGGGAGGAGAGAGGAGAGAGAAGGGGAGGGGAGGGGTGAGTAAGTGAAGGAGGGAGTGGTGGGGGTGGGATGTGGGATGCGGGATGTGGGTTGGGGGCTGAAACTGATGAACAGTTATGTCAAGTCGATTTCGCACCATTGGGAAAAGGTAACCTCTCCGTAGGGGAGGAGACGACGGGGGAGGAGGGGGATAAAGGTAAGGGGGAAAAAAAGAAAAGAAAGAAAGACAAGGTTAGTGTTTGAGTGGAGGGGTGATGGTGGATGGAGAGGAGGGGTCTGGGGGTTGTCGGAGGGGGCGTGTAGTCTCAGCAGGGTGCACCCACCCTTCACTGCCTCACCTCACCTCAGCTCCCTCTGCTTACTGCCTCGTGTAAAAAGCTAACTGTCAGTGCGAGTACTAATTGCAGATGTGCCAGTCTGCCATCATAATAAAATCAGAGGCAGGGCGGACATTAAGCATGGCTGGCTCATTTGTGAGACTGCTGAAAAGGTAGCATAAATGAATATTTCATTACCTTAATTACTAAGGAATACTCCTTTCCGCCAGTCGTGGAATGAGTGTTGCTGTAACTAATTATGAAAAGTAATAACATTAGGGATACTGTGATTGCCAGTTTATAAGGCGGCGTCTGCTTGCTGTTGAGGTATAAACCATGTTGGGAAACATACGGCGAGGAGGGATGAATGGAGCGCTGATTATATTCTCACCGGTGCTTGTTTGAAATTGCAAAGTTCAGCTTTTAACAGGTTGTACTCGTTGTGTAAACGGCAGCTTTTCGGCGACAAACACTACAGCGTCGTCGGGGTATCAAAGGGGAAACGCGCATGCAGAGGCTACCTGAACGCCCCTCCCTTGGAGCGCAACTCATTTACAGCGAAGTACCTGCGCGTCTGGCTACGGTAAAGCCCCGCGAGCTCGGGCATTTGCACGGCTTCATCATCCCGAAGAGTCTTTGATGTGGAGAGGCGCCGCTCGAAACCTTTGTCCGTTATTCACCTCTGCAGCCGGCGGCCACGTCCCATGCCCGGCTGTAATGTATGACCACTGATAAGGTCGTAAGTGGGGTGCACTGAGGAGGGAGGGGGCGGGTATTGGGTGAGAAAAAAAAGACAGAGTACAAGGTCTGCTTTGATGGCCATGCTAATTCTAATACCCCTAAGTAGTAAGAATAACAAAGTGGTGGGGAATTTATCTCAGGAATGCCGGAGCAAGACGGCTGGGCGATAAGGAAGTAGCTTCCCTTGGGTGGGGGAGAAGTAATTAGAGTGGGCTGACTGGTTAGATGACTGACTTGCAGGATGGTAGAATGGATAGAAGTAGAGCTGAGGGAAATGGGCTGGAGGGCCACATGAAAGGAGCAGTTTAATGCAATGAACGGGCCAAAAATCAACTTGAGTGTTATCATAAATCTTTCTTTAGAGGAGAAAAATTTAGTAACACTTTATATTAAACACATTAACCATTAACCACTTGCTTATTAGCATGCATATTCAGACTTTGTTAGTCGTTACAAAGCAGGAAATCAACCATTTCCCTGCTTATTGTTAGTCATAGAAGTAGTAGTCGACGAAAACTACGCATTAGGAGGAATTTGTAGTTTCAGTCGGCAATAGTTAACAACTTTGACTTCCTTAAGCAGCAATGAAATGACAAAATGAAGTCAATCTTCTACTTAAACATCGACAAACAAGCAGCTTCTTAACAGTGACTCTGCGTTTGTACAAAGCGTCGCTGGATTTAAAGGGAAATAACGTAGAAAGTGCAAAAGTAAAGGACAGAAGGCGCAAGCGTTAGTCATTACCGAGACTCTTCCAAACATTCAGTCGCCCCACGGCGCAAATAACAAACTCGGGCCCTGGAGTCGTTCGTACGAAGCCCAGACCTCACCCAAAGACCAGGCTGCATCTCAGGCTGAGTCACGGGGCCCGAGTCTGAGCCTTGAGTCTCCATATCTGACCCAGTCTTGGTCGTCTCCCACCAGGTTTCTAGGTCAGGAAATACCCATCCTACCCTCTCAGCCAGCCGGGCCTTTTGGCTGCAGCTTGAACGGAAGCCACCACCGAATCATTCATGCATCCATCAGTCGTTTAGAACGGAGATAAGCAACAATTTAGGAGGATCGCTGACACTTTTTACATGTTTCTGACACGTACGAGTAATAGTTTTATCTGATACTTGGTGAAAGGAAGTAGAAGCACAACGCTGACTTTTCTCCTTTTTCAGTCTTTGAGTCACATTTACTCCAAATGACTGAACTTTTCCAGCTTCTGAGGCCTGGAACCAGCTATTTTCACACTGACATGCATCCATCAGTCCTTTAGAATGTAGATGAGCATAAATACAGCGACCTTTGACACTTTTTTTTTTACTGTTTCTGACACATACAATTCACACAAATACCTGCCTTTTTCACATTCTGCTCAACACTTGGTTCAGTGAAGTAGAAACACAACACGGACACAGAGAGGAAACATTAAAACTATGCAGATTTTTCAGCCTTTGAGTCACATACACTCCAAATTACTTCACTTTTCCAGACTTTCTTGTTTTTCTACCTCGTGAGGCCTGGAACCAGCTATTTTCAAATTGAAATTTTCATGACGGTTCTAACCCTGTAATAATCGCAAATAATTTCTCCTCCATGCTCTGCTTCGGAGTCCAAACCAAACCCAAAGGCCGGATTCTTGCTTTGTCACCCAAACCAAAACTACAACCACAACCGCAGAGAGCTCAGCCCTGTCAAACTCCAGCCCCCAGTGTTTAATTTAGCATCGTCAATCCAACACACACTCTGTAAATCCTTGACCCTCCTTGCTTGACCACCTCAAAACTCAAACCTCCACTCCAGCCTGAAACCGCCGAGCGCTCGTCTCCCGGTTGGCCTCAGCCTTAGCTGCTCGTTGGATGTGTCAGAAAGGCTGAGGACAGGCCTGTCGGTGTGATTATCCCCCCGCTACCTGAGGAGGTGTTTGTTTGACATTCACGTTTGACAGCGGCGGGACACGAGGTGCTCAGGGGAGGGGGCTCCCTCTCCAGTCAAAACCCATTAACACGTGAATTCACCTCTGCGAGTTTTTAACAGGGTTGACTCGGCTACACATGTCCACTGACTGCTCTGCAGATGACATTTAAAGGGGAAGATGTGCTCACCCCTCCTTGTTTCAGCTCTCCTTGACTCACTCTTGCCAAAGGTTAAATGTATGTTTGAATAACAAGGAGTGTAATTTCTGACCATTTCCTCTTTCCCCTGCAACCTCCGCTTAAGAAGGTGCTTGATCAACGCTGAGATGAAAGCGTGGAAGTGAGTAAAATTTGTGCAACCACAAAATGACCTAATTTCGTCCTAATCTTACTTGGCAATCGGCTGCAATTAAATTGAGATAACACATCTGAATTTACTTCCACACCAGACGGGGGGAACCAAACCAAAAAAGACAAGTCCTCGTTAAAAAAAAAAAAGAAAGAAAAAAAAGGTAACGAGACGGGTGCACTTAGGTGGCAGCGAAGCAGGACACCTTCTGAATAATGAACTACAGTAAGAAAGAGCAGCCCTGATCAAATAGCATGTTCTATTATGCTGTATTAAAGGTAGGACGCCGTTCTGCTAAATATGTGCAATCGGATGTGGAAAAGGCCTAGATTTCCAGATGTCACCGTGGCTTAATCTGGCGATCTGTTATTGATTGTTCCACGCGGCCGTGACCTTGCCAGAAGAGCTCTTCCACCCGACAATCAAACATACATCAAAGAATGTGTGTGTGTTTCCCTACGTGTGTGTGTGTGTGTGCACATGTGGAGGTAAAAAAACGAAGCGGCGCTTGCAGATCAGCGGCGCCGACATCAGAGCAGAAAAACTGGGGGCTGCTTTCAACACTTGTTTGCACAGAGGTGTCATCTCTGAAGCAGCTGCCGCAAAAAGGGGGGAAAAAAGACAGGGAGAAATCATTTTAATAACGCAATTGAGGTGATTAGTTTTTTTTTCTTTTTGTTTTTTTTTTCTCCTGTTTCTCTGGAACGTCACAAAGCAATGACAAGTCGCACACAAATGCATTCGCACACGAGCTGGAGCCAGCTGTGATGTGTTTGTTCATTTGATTCAATCTGTATTTGCTGCGTCGCCGCTCGATTAAGACACAATCCAGTTTGTCAAAAGTGCTTCATAAATTCATCGGACTTGACAGAACGCCCCTTGAATTCTCTCAACTGCAGCAAACGCGACGCTCAAACAGAAATAGATTGTTTCTAATACTCGTGTCTACTAATCTGAACTAAATAGGAATACACCGCACAAGACCAATCAGGAACATATGCTGGAATTAATTAAACCGAGAGCGACGTATAAATTTGGTGGAGCATTCGCTACTAAACTCCTCCGGTGCATTGAGGTGTAAGGTACGGATATACCGTTTTACAGAGAGGGAAAAAAAGTGTTTTCCAACTTGTTTTTGCCCCCTGCCATTTCATTATGAAATCTAAATGTTAGTTTACACCTGCTCAGCAACCTGTCGTCTGTCGCGCCCAGACTCCCTCGCAAATGGGAAAAAGTCGACGCGTGGAAAATGTTGAAAATCACAGGCGAGACGCGGCGCAACAACTGAATAAGTGCAAACAGCAGGACGAGACGGAACGGATGGGCCAAATAAAGACTTTGCATTTTCACTTGAGAAAGACTCAAATGAGGCATGATATTTCAGAATGCATTTTTCTCCCACGCAATGCATAAAACATGCCGGCTTAGGGTAAAGAGTGTACACACGTAAATGAAAAGTCCAAATGCATGCAATTATTTGCCGGACCAGTGAAGTTTCAATTTCTGTGTTTGGCTTTTTAGGTGTTTTTTTTTTTTTTTTGGTCAAAATCACAAAGAGTGAAAAGGAGAAAACAGAGAAAACAAGGGGATGAGAGAGGAGGCCATGCAGAGAAAGACAAAGGAGGGAAAAAAAACAAGCAGGAAGGCATGAAATAAAGTCAGGGAAGCAGGAGAAAGACATCTGACTGGAGTGCAACTTTACAGCGAGCAGCGCGGCGTCGACTTTATACGACCTGTCAAATGTGACGAATAAAAACGCCAGGGTCGGGGTCGGAGCTGCTGCTGCTGCTGCTGCTGCTGCAAACACCTTTAAGTCTGTCGCCTTCAGTCCATCACTCTCCATCGACGGACTTTCTGACAACTCTGCCTCTTCCAAACGAAGCAACCAGACCCAAACTAATGACCTTAACCCTGACAGACCCGGAAGCATCTACCGAGCGGAAACGTGCAACAACTTCTCAACCTCTAATTAATTCAGTGGTGCAGCATTTTTTTTTTTGGTTTTTGTTTTTGTTTTGCGTCCCTAGTGTTCGTCTTCACTGTATACGTCGATAAGTGACTGCTTGTCTTTGCGTTATTTTGCAGAAAAAGTCATGTTTTCTTCCATTTTCACTGTTTTGACATCAACACTTCGTGAGCTTTAACGAACGACTGCATGCTCGCTGAATTAAATACAGGAAGAATAGATGATTTAGAACAAATACATGCTCAGGGATCCATTCGAAGTGAAGAGAAAGTCTGACCCTGACCCAAAACAATGACCTTAACGCTAGCAACCGATCAAACCCAACTTTCTGCTGCAGTTCCCTAGTAGCAACCAAACAAATCTCGGAAACCCAAACAAGCTTTAAACCGAAACCATTGCAAAAGAGTCTGATGCAGTTCCTCTTGGGTAAAAAAAAAACCCAACATAAACCAGCAGAAATGCAGCTCCACTTCAGCTTCCATGCAGATTTTTTAAACACATGTACAACAGTATTGTTTCCTTTTGACAATGCATAAACAAATGCAAAAAAGATTAAGACCAAAAGCACGCTAGGAATGCCACGTTGCTATCTGTGTCACCACATTGTTTTGGACGATACATCATTATTGCCGTTTAAACATAAAGGGAAGTCACAGGGGCAGAGTTGGCTCACTACTGGCTGATTCATGCCTCAGTGTTAGTCAGGCAACGGATCCCAGCCACTGCTCTCGCTTTCATCGTTCTTGGCAGTGGCAGTTGCTCTGTGTATGTGTGTTTTTGTGTGTGTTTCTGTGCGTGTGTGTGCACCACCACCACCACCACCACCACACCGAAATACCCTGTAACTTGTGCTGCTTTTGCTTTTGCTTTTTTTCCAAACCAATATGTCCTGTTAAAATATCACAAGAATTTTGGAGTTAGCCACACAACCGACACTTCCAGCCAAATGCAAGCGACGCAGCTCGAATGGGGAGCGGGAAAAAAAAAAAACAGAAAGAGGTACTCGGCGAACATGCAGAGGGGATGTACGAGCTGCAAAGAGTTAACCCCCACTACCACCACTGCCACCCCGTTTCTCCAAAGCATGGGTTAATATCATGGCTGCCTGGTAAGGCATTATCCAGAACCTCTCGGAACAAAAGGCCCCTTTTGCAAACAGACTCCTACTTTCCCCCAGTGTCCAAAGGTGTTTGCTGAAGTAAATCTGCCTAAATCCTGCGCAGCTTGGCCAGGAGGAGGAGGGAGGGAAGGTGTACCGATAATCCTTCTTCTTAACCAAAAAGAAAAAAAAAAAAAAGTTCTGGGTGAGAAAAAAGAAAAGAGAAAGGAAGAAAGGAATCCATATCACATGATGCCATTTAAGTCGCTGAGGTACCCCCCCTCATGCACACACACACACACACACACACACACACACACACATACACATCTACATAACCCCCCCCTTGCTGAAATCTCCCTATCTTTGCTTAAGATTTGCATACATCCAGGCTGGGAGCTGCACAATAAAGATATCTGCGCCGTTATTTTTACATGTTTGCATGACGTGAATGGATGGGGTTTGGATTGAGAAAGGCCTAAAATGCACTAAAGAGGTAGGAATAAGTTTGAGAAGTGCTTCGCTGCCAGTAACACACACACACACACACACACAGACCTAGACACACACGCTACAAAAAAGGGAAAAAAAAAAAAAAGCGCATCATGAAGACACCTGCTCCTGACTCTTATCGCTTTCTTTTAAGCACAATCCAATCTGTCTCATCCAGGATTTTTTTTTCTTCTTCTTCTTCTTCTTAAGTGTGAGTGGCCACGAATAGTGTGGGCATGCCATCTCGTAACACTATCTGTCTGTCAGGAGGGGCCTGGGTCCCCGCTAGAGTAGGGAGGCTATAAAAGGCTTGTAACCAGGGGACGACCAACAAACAACCACAAACACCCTAGTTATTTCTCTCCGCCACCCACCCACCTCTCCCTATTTCTCCCCTTCCTCTTCTCCTTTCTTTTTTTTTCCTCCTCTTCCCTCTTGCTCTCTTTTTTTTTTTTTTTTTTTTTCCTCCTGCCCCCCTTTTCATCTCAGGCCCTTTTCTGATGCTGAATGCAAATGTGTAGCCCTGCTGCTGGCGGCGAAAGGGGCTGAATTGTGATTAAGAGGGAAGAAGCAGAAGCAGAAGAAGAAGAAGAAGAAGAGGGAGAAGAAGAAGAAGAAGAAGAAGAAGAAGAGGAGCTCCTTTCTTTGTTCTCCCCCCGGGGGATGTTTACCAGGAGAGACACGGCGGATCAGATATGAAAGGCATTCAGGTCAGCATTGATGTGAGCGAAAGTGAAATCGTACCTAAGGCATTCCAAAGACCCGCGGTGTCAGGGGTCCGGGCTCGCGGTGCCTCTGCAAGTGTGTGTTCTCTGGCCGCCAGGCGAAAAATATCTTCACACAAGCAGGGCGGTCGAGGAAGGAAGAATGAAAAAAAACCAAAAAAAAAAAAACAAAAACACGTAATAATAATAATACTAATAAAAAAATGAGGTGAAAATGTGTCGAAAATGTTCTTTTTGGGAAAAGAATTCAAGTTTTTCCTCAGTGTCCAAGATGGTGGAGCAGAAATCATCATTAGGTTTCTTATTTATTTTATTTTTGTGTTGGATTTAGTAGAAGGGGGGGGTTATGAAGGG
>JAQQZY010000013.1:10384775-10395278 GCA_030068375.1 Ostorhinchus rueppellii | reverse complement strand
TATCTATCTATCTATCTATCTATCTATCTATCTATCTATCTATCTATCTATCTATCTATCTATCTATCTATCTTATTGGGGGTGTTCTAAATATAAGTACATTCCAAACAAAGTATCAACTGTCAACTGATGTCACATGACCTTTATTTCTTTATTTTCTTTATTTTCAAACTGTTTATGATGGTTTATTTTGAATATAATAGCTTTGTTGAATAAAATACACCTACTTTGTCCTTTAGGGAGTATCATATTTTTCTAGCTGCAAGTGCTCAGCAATTTTTTGTCCATATCTAAGTTTTGTTGCGTAAACGGTGCACTACGTTTCGGAAACATGGGGTTGCCATGGCCACCAGGAGCATAATGTCAACCAAGCGTTAAAAATCAGCCATGCTGCTCTGAGTTACACTACACAGCATGTAGGCGTGCCTCAATGCTAACATGCTAAAGACCCAATGAATTGACTTCCGAATTCTTAGCCAACTCTTCCAAAAATCAATTTCGACCGATTTCATAGATTCATTGTAGCAGTACAAGTTATTTTCCTTGGTCTGAATGTGGACGGTCAACTAAAGTGACAACCTCCCCCATTAATGTCTTCAGTCGGATTTTTTCGCACTTTTTTCCAGATTTGAGTAAAACAGTCTGAAGATGGTTTGAGCAGAAAAACAAAAGGTAAAAATAAGGCGAATAATAAAGTCGGAGGCAGAGGCAGCGACGCTTCACTGACACAATGAGGCAATGCTCAGTCAGAGGAAGCCATCAGAGGTGATAACACTGCTCATTTCTGCGAAAAAAAGAGACGGTTCATTGGCTAATGCTCAACAATAACACCACGCACACTTCTACACTACACAAAGGGTCAGAGGGCAGAAGAAGAGAGAAGCCATTACAGACACTGACCCACACAAACCCATGATTACCACCAACGTGGAGCAACGCAGAACAATCCGCTCCATTATCAGGGTCGGCTCCTGAAAAAACACACCACGTATACGGTAAACAGCCCAAGTTAGCGCCGCCGATGAAGAAATACGACAATTAAAGAGGTGAGGAGCACAAACTTTGCTCCATCCTCCAATCACATACTCAGTTCTGCACATGCTCAGTTCCATCAGAGTTAGGTGAAATTCTCATTTTTCATTCGGTACCTTTTTTCCTTTCTTTTTTTTTTTTGCTTGATGTTGAAATTTTTATTTTTTTTTTGGTTTGGTTATTTTTTATCTTGTTTACAAAAACAAAGAAAGAAAGAAAAAGCATTTGCTGATGCAGCCAGACCTTTTGAAAATTTAAAAAAATAATAATAATAAAAAAAAATTTCACTATAAAATTTGCGATTGTGTTCAGTTTAAAGCTCGTCTGAAACTTTTTGTTGTTCTTTATGTGTTCAACTGCTGTAAAGTTTGACATTTTTTATACACTGTGTTGGATTGACTGGATGGACCTTTTTGATGTTTTTTTTCTGTTAATAATTATTTCATCCTTTCCTTTTTCAACATTTCGTCACCCCATAATAGCTGCCAAACTACCGCAGAGGTCCCAAATACACTGTAAAAAGTAAAACATCGAATGAACCAAAACGTTTTACTTCAACCTGAACCAAATTAAATGACATTCAAGGTCATTTAACTTGGTTCACTCAACTCCTTTTTTTAATGAGTGACCTATTGAAGAAAAATGTTTAAGTTCATTTATTGTTTTACTTTTTACAGTGTATGCTGCCCGAATATCTTTTGTGTAAAAGGAGTTAATATCAGAGCAAATACACGAATAAATACAGATGATTAAGACAAAATAGTAGTTTTGGTGTGCATTAGTAATCAAATAAATCCAGTATGTCCTGCTCAAAAAGGAGTGGGAAGAAAACATATTAAGTCCCACCCCCTTTTCACATTTATACGACAGAACACTTGACTTTTACTTCCTTAATGATATAATAATATCTGTTTAGAGTCCTAATAATGTAAATAACCGATAGAAAACAGATGAAAACTTATAATATTTTCACAGACCAACAACGGTAAGTGACACAAACTAATATGGTAAACAACAACAACAAACAAGTAAGAAAGAACCAAGCAGTGAATAAGCCCCGCCCTCCCTGTACCGTGACCACACCCTCTTTAAACTCTGCCTATTTAAGTTTGTCAACATTTTCTTGTCATTTCACCGTATTTACACTAAAACAAACTATAATTTCACCAAAACGCGAATAACCGGAACAAATATGAGCATTTTGAAAGGTGTGAAATCGAACTTGAATAAAATTCTGCCTGTTATTAAATGTTTTGTGCATTTGTAGATGTGCAACATGTGTAAATAATAAAGTCAGACGTAATATTGATCAAATTGCACAGAATAAATATCCGTTTCCTCATGTTTTTGACATTGATTTAAAGGGTAGTTCGTAGATGTGAACATTTTCATCACATCATTTGACTGTTTTTGCTCTAAAACATGGAACAAAGTTGAGAGTTGACATTATTTCTATATTATTATTATGTTATTATTCCACTAGCCCCGCCCACTACAGATCAAATTTGGCTTCATGAGTTTGACACTTCTGCTTTCAAGTGAAAATAAATCAATAATAATAATCATAAACGATACTTCTTTTCCATTTTAAACTGGTATAAACGCCCAAACTTACACAATAAATAATAATAGTTTTAAAAATGTGAGTATTTCCAGCGTCTGCATGGGTGCCAGTGATATAAAAACTGCCTCAAATGTGGGTTTCTATTTTTTTTTGCTGCCCTCATTACTGTTGGACCATGTTTACGTCCTAATAAGTAAATGTGACTTGACTCGGACACAATTCCAGTGGAGCTGCGACGGAGCGGAGGTGCGATGGCTAAAGATGGGTCAGCGGGTTAATCACACTTGACTCGGAGCTCATTGCGATTGTCTGGACCACTTTAGATGTGGAGCGCAGACCTTTCAGTGGAAATCCCATTAACCTGGCAAAAAGACCGTTTAAACACGGTGACTGGAGAAGCGATTAGGTTCCATTTGAGGATCCCGCTTAAGCAGTGCGTGGCGTTCAGCCAGAGCGAGAGCACTTCCACCCAATCTGTGAACTTAACCCACGCCTTCAAGGTAATTCAGCAGGAAGAGTGTGAGCGCAGCCAATCACATGGATTACAAGTCATCCAATGGAGGAAAGAAGAAGACAAGCCTCAGGAGTCAACTTTAAGCACCACAAAACACACCCAAAGTACATTATATGGACAAAAGTATTGGGACACGTTGAATCCAGGTGTTTATTTTCTATAAAACAATAATGATATAACGTGACATAATATAGTTTTATATGGAGATAAATATCATTATATGGTTTAAAGCTTTTGTTAAACATTGATTTTTTTTTTTTTAATTCATCCCCTTAAACCTTAAGGAAATGGATTAAGGATTATGGAATAGATACACTATATGGACAAAAGTATTGGGACATGTTGAATCCAGGTGTTTATTTTCCACAAAACAATAATGATAAATGTCATAATATAGTTTTATTTTGGCATAAATATGAAATTGGTTAGTTTGGTTTTCTTAACATTAATTTTTTTTTCATATCCACTTAAACCTTCAGGAAATATTGGTGTTTATTAACTATATGGACAAAAGTATTGGGACATGTTGAATCCAGGTGTTTATTTTCCACAAAACAAAACTGATAAATGTCATAATATAGTTTTATATGAGGATAAATATCATTACATGGTTTAAAGCTTTTGTTAAACATTGATTTTTTAAAATTCATATCTCCTTAAACCTTAAGGAAATGTTGACGTTTATTAACTATATGGACAAAAGTATTGGGACACGTTGAATTCAGGTGTTTATTTTCCACAAAACAATAATGATATAACGTGACATAATACAGTTTTATCTTGGTATAAATATTAAATTGGTTAGTTTGGTTTTGTTAAACATTGATTTTTTTTTTTTCCATATCCCCTCAAACCTTCAGGAAATATTGGTGTTTATTAACCATATGGACAAAAGTATTGGGACACATCATGGGACAATCAATATTTCCGGAGGTTTTTCTTCTGAAGGGAGATATAATGAAACGAGAAGGTTCATTATTGTAAAAAAAAAAAAAAAAAAAAAAAAAAATAATTATTTTGAGTGATTTTTCATTTTCTGTACCAAACACAGCCTGGTTTCTCTTCCTAAAACAGTTTTTATGGGTAAATACTTACATGAATCCCCAAAACACACTATATGGACAAAAGTATGTGGACACATTGAATCCAGGTGTTTATTTTCCACAAAACAATAATGAGAAATGTCATAATATTGCTGTTCATAAACTATATGGACAAAAGTATGTGGACACATCATGTCTACAGCTGTCACATGTCCTTTTCATGATGATTTAAGATAAAAAACATCAATATTTCCTTGAACTTTAGTGAGAAATGTTTGTTCCTCAGTGACATGTGAAGAAAGTAGATGGAAATTATCTTTCATAGGTTTTTTTTTTCCCATTACATTGTTGGTAACTTTTTCTGAACCAAACAGAGCTGTGTATTTTTTCCTAAACCACGTAAATAGCATCTATAGATTAATAGTTACACTATATGGACAAAAGTATGTGGACAGGTTGAATTCAGGCGTTTATTTTCTATAAAATAATAAGGATAAATGTCATCATATACTTTTATATTGGGATAAATATCATTACATTGGTTGGTTTGGTTTAAAGTTTTTTCAAATTCATATTCCCTTAAACCTTAAGGAAATAATGATGTTTATAAACTATACGGACAAAAGTATTGGGACACATCATGTCTACAGCTGTCAGATGTCCTGTTCATGACGATTTGAGATAAAAACATCAATATTTCCTTAAATTTTAATGAGATATGGATACAAAAATTAAATCGACAGTGAGACGAATTCAGTCAAAACCATGTCTGAGGCACTGTCGAAGCAAAAACAACTATTTAAACCAAACTCACCAATGCAAAGATATCTATGCCAATGTAAAAACTCAAAGTGTAAAGTAGACAAAAATGAGCCAAAGATGCATCAGGAGAGGAATAAGACGCAGGCTTAAAATAATTCACGTGTGTCTATGAACTCAAACATGATGTAAAGCTTAAAGTTTGCACCACTGCACCGCTGCTCATCACATTAAGGTTCCACAGATGAAGGTAAGAAGCCGAGACCTCGTGCATTTTCTCACACTGTGATGGTTACACATGTCACTTAGCATCCGTTTGACAAGAGGGCAAAAGAAGGTAGACTTGTTTGGAAATACTGCACGGCCATTTTCACCTCTGCTGTACATAACAAGCCCTGGAGTCGATGCATCAGTGCGCGTGAAATTACCTTTAAAGCAAGAGCCCAGAAAATAACGGAAAACATCTTCTTTTGCGTCAACTTCTGTAAACAGGCTTTCAGTATTGGGGTTTGTTTTTGACAGCAGGTGGATAAGGACCGTCAGAATAACCCTCAAAGACCAAAGAAGCTATTGGCGACCAAAAGCATCTCCTGATCTAAAGTGTTCAATACCCGTTGATCCACTAATACGTGTCAATAATTGGTGTAAAATACAGTTTGATTGTCATGTGTTTGATAGTAATTTACTGGTCCAACCCATTTCAGATTGAATTGACCTCAAATATTTTAGCATCCTTGATTGTTCATGTGGTCAGTGTAATTTTTGCATTTCACAAATTCATCCCACGGGCCAGATTGGACCCTTCGGTGAGCCGGTTTTGACCCCCGGGCCGCATGTTGGACACCTGTGCTTTACAATGAAACCGATGTTGTAATAAACGCTGATAAATCCCTAAGAAAACTTAAAATGGAGAGAAAAAAAACATTTGGCCTCCACAAAAATAGTTCAAACTCTTTAACCAATTAAAGTTTGGTCATCTGTTTATTCAATCAAACCTAATTAAGTTTCATGAGCTTGTGAAGTATTCTACTGTATTAGTTTTATTTCAAGCATTCTACAAATCTCTACCAAATAACATACTAAGGTTTTTTACACTTCGAGACAGTATTTATGGCATTGGAGGCTTTGGACATTTCAAACAACCAGGAAGCGTTTCTGTGTCTGTACGTGGAGTTAAACTGTGGACTCCCATCACAAGCAAAGCCAAAGTATCCTTAGCTTTAAAACTGTTTATGAACATATGGTCTGGTCACAGTACAGGGGGAGGGGCTTAGTAGAACTGGTGGGTCATTACATATTTGACTCTTCTTACTGTTGTTGGTATGTGATTATTATGGTCTACCATGTTGGGATGTGTCACTTCTCTTACCGTTGTTGGTTTGTAATCATTGTTGTTTACCATTGTTGGTTTGTGACTATTGCTAAATATATAGCATCGTAAAGTATAAAGACTATCTTTTTGATAGTCATGTGTAATTTACTTGAGTTTTGTTAATTTTGTGTTTTTTTCATTGCTATGATTCAGAATCGATGGAACTATCATTAAGGGAGCTGATTTAATGTCGTAAGTGGGATTAACGGAAGAGGGGGTGGGATTAAATAAGTTTTTTTTTCCCCACTCCTTTTCGTACAGTACTGATTGAATTTGTTTTGTTGTTGATATACTTGACAAGTGTTTTTTGTTATTTTTGCTTCGGAAAAATGTTTGTTTATTTTTTCTCTGTTTATTTTTATTGTTGTTTTAGATTTGTATGGTGCTTGTGTATTTGCTTTGCTATTGGTTCTTGTATTCATGAGATGTTTTGGTTCTTTCTTAAGTTCAAAATGAAATAAACAAACAAACAAAGTTTGGTATTAATTGGGCTCCAGGAATCAAATAAAGGTTGAACAAAAGAGGTTCACAAATAGACCCCTGGGGCACTCCACATGCCAAGGCCAGTTGGTCTGAGGCACAGTTACCAACTTCAACAAAGTACTTAAAAATAAGAAACTGTTAAACTCATAAAGAACCAAAAACCATCTACTGATCTAAACTGTTTCATACCTGTTGATCCATTAATCCAATCAATACATGTAAACAATTGGTGTAAAATACAGTTTGACGTCTTTTCATGGTCATCAGATATGACCCATTTGGACGTTCAGAGCCTCCATAGTTACCATGGAAACATTGTCATCTTCTAGCTGAAAAACAAACACAATAAAAAAAAAAAAATTAAAACATATAAAGTTTAACAAATGTGGATGAAAAAAAGACAAAAACAAAACAAAACTGACCAATAAATCAATAAAATAATATATTTTATGGAAAAATAAGCCACAAACTGAGCAAAACTGAAGAAAATATTCTAAAAGTTACACAAAAAAAGGCCCATTTGGAAGTTCAGAGGCTCTGTAGTTACCATGGAAACACCGTCATCTTCAAAAAACACTGATTCACCAGTAAAACCCATAAAGTTTGATAAATGTGGATGAAAAAAAAACCAAAACAAAACTGAACAATAAATCAATAAAATAATATATTTTATGGAAAAATAAGCCACAAACTGAGCTAAACTGAAGAAAATATTCTAAAAGAAGTAAAAAAAAAAAATAAAGCTGAAAAAAAAAGGTCCATTTGGACGTTCAGAGGCTCCGTAGTTACCATGGAAACACCGTCATCTCCAAAAACACTGATTCACCAGTAAAACCCGTGGAGTTTGATAAATTTGGATGAAAAAAAAAGACAAAAACAAAACAAAACTGACCAAAAAAAAAAAATCAATAAAATAATACATTTTATGGAAAAATAAGCCACAAACTGAGCAAAACTGAAGAAAATATTCGAATAGAGGTTTAAAAAAAGTAGAAAAATAAAGACAATAACTGACAAAATGAAGCAAAATAAATAAACTGAATAAAAGCAGTGACAGAATTCAACAGTTTGGATCAGTAGATGGTTCTGATCACCAGTGGATGTTTGGGTCTTCATGGGTTGAGGTCCAACGAGAAGACTTGTATCAGATGGAGGTCTGGACTTCATCTGGCCTTTGCTACACCTTGATTGTTTTGTTTTTCAGCTGTTGTTTTGCAGCTTTGTTGTGGTCGTTGTCCTTTTCCATGACCCAATTTGGACCAAGCTTTAGCGGTTGGACAGATGGCACCACATTTGACACTGGAATACTCTGATATACAGCGGAGGTCACGGTCAACTCAGTAACCCCTGGAGACTCAGTGAATGATTTAGTTTGGATTGTTGACTGGATTAACTGGTCGTTAGCAGGATCAGTAAAATTATCTACATACCCCAGTCTGGAAAATTTAAGTTACGACTGTGGTAAATAATAACGTCCGCGTAATTTAGCGTCTGCATCACAGCTACGACGAACAAACATATTTATATTTTTTGTAGTTGTAAATAAATGCAGGCAGTAATATGTTAGCAGGCTAGTTTGCAGACCATAATAATCCAAAACCAAGTTAACGCTAACATGCGAACATGAGTTTCTGACTCTGAAGATTGTTTCATGGTGGTATGGTACTGTTTATTTATCTATAATTGACCAAAGCTAACTGTTCTTACACCTCAATAGTCGCTTTTCCATTGACCCTCAAATATCGCAAATATAACTTGAGATTAAATATTTACCTCAATGAAAAATGACAATTTACTAAAACTTTAATTTTTTGATGAAAAGTTTTTGCACTGGCAAGAGCTGGTTTTTCAGACATTGCGAAATTGGTATATAACGCAAAACTGTAATGGAAAGACCTTTTTTCGCAAGTAGAGTCGTGAACAAAAAAAATGGATATGGATGGATGTTACAACAAGTGAAGAAGAGTTTTTAAAAGAAACGTGGCGCAGTATGTGTGGGCACACCAGGAAAATGCAATTTTTAAAACATTTACGACAGGATGGAGGGTTAATATATAATAATAATGAATATATCTGTAAACCAACACGATATTTATGTTCGTCACAATGTTTATGAAATGACTTCTCGTGTCATCTCGTGATAACCCATTCCACTCGTGTTATATGCAGAACCTAAACACAAATAAATCACTGGCTATTTTGCAGCAGCAGTCACGTTTGTGAAACACTCTGCTTTGCATAATTACCGGTAGTTCGATTCCCAAAATGTACCTGTGAGAGAATAAAACGATATTAGAAAAAAAAATAGAGTGTCATTTTTGTATCCTTTTGACAGTGTTACATGCGGATTTTTGCATAAAATTTATATAAAAATTTGTTTTATCTAACAAACAGTCTCTCTTTTATCTCAGTAAGTATTTATTTCTAAATGAGACCCAAAGTGCTTCCAAAGTTGCTTCATAACATTAGTCTGGTTTGTATTTTTTTTTAGTTTTTAGGACAGTTTTATGGAACCACAAATGTAAAACAAGCCCACATCATCACTTTGCTTGACTGTTGGTATGAGCTATTTGTGTTAACGTGCTGTGGTTTTGGTTTGTTTTCACTAAATGCGCTGCTGTCCTTTACGGTCAAACGTTTCCGCTTTGACCTCATGTCCGAACGACATTGTTCCAGAAGTCTTGTGGGTTGTACAGACGCAATTTCGGCACCTGACAACCCTTCCAAACAACACCGAACAAGCCCTGTAGATAAGACGGACTCAGACAGAGGTAGCAAAAACAACCCATCTCCTCAATCCCCTTCAATCTTAAATGTAAAGGAAGATTAAAAAGCTGCTCTGTATATAATCAAATGGCGGCGGCGGTGGGGGGTTGGTGTGCATGTGGGCTCTGACAGCTTGGACAGTTGGGATGGGCGACTGCCAAGCTGCTGCTAAATATACACAGGGGTCAGTCTGTGGCAGTTCCTCCGCCTTGTCAGGGCCGCGCTTCAGGTTTTCTGATTCCGACAACAAAATAAATAAAGAAAGAAAAAGGTTCGTGCTCGCTGAAGTCAAGTGACAGTTGTGACAGGGGAGAGGTCGCGGGTTGGGGACCCCAGTGTACGACTGTGTGAAGACCTGACCTGTCGGAGGTTGATGGGCGCGAGGCGGTGGAGTGGGCGGGAGTTGTCACAGAGGTCCCCAGATATCCAGCGAAAACCAGCCCACTATCCTGCAGCAGATCACAGCGTTTCTGTGTGGATGTGGGCATTAGGTCCACACTGTAAAAAGTATCTGCGTTTGACTTTATTCAACACAAACACTTATGGACTTGTGGATGTTTTACCTGGACTTCCCGTCACTTCCTGCGCAATTCCGTGGTGCAATGTAGTGATGGGAGTATCGAGATATCTGTACTTGTACATCACCAATTTTGGTATCGACTACTCCGTTGAATTAATAAATGCGAAATAAAAATGCGTGTCAATTCTAGCATATTCTATTATAGTTATTATTCATTTCATGGAGATAATATGCAAAAAAGAAAAAAAAAACAAAGCAACAAACTGTTAATTACAGTCTAATAATAATAATTAACAGCTGATTTACACCCAAATGTCACTGCAGATCAGATTCACCAAGAACAGTACAGTTACACTAATGCTATGAATTACACTGTATTATGGGATGGTGCATAAGTGTCCACTGTGTTGGCTGATATGGAACTAAAACAATAAAATTCATGAATATACA
>JAQQZY010000013.1:10360365-10370411 GCA_030068375.1 Ostorhinchus rueppellii | reverse complement strand
ATTTGTATAGCACATTTCATGTACAGGACAAGTCAAAGTGCTTTACATAGAACATAAAAGCAGACATAAAAGAGAAAATTAAAATATAAAAACAATGAAAGTTAAAATGAAAACATTAAAATGACAGTTGATTAAAATGAAATAAAAGACAATTAACAAAAGACATAAAACTTAGAGATTAAAATATAAACCAGATGTCCAACTCCTCTCCAAAATTTTACTCAAGACTCTCTGTAAAACTGAAAAACATACAAATATGCATCAGTTACAGCCATTTCCTTAGTTCATTTACATAACATTATACAATACATGAATACAAACTAAATCGCTAGCTCGGGGCTAACGTGAATGGGAAATCCCATAGACATGTACACACTACACTTTCACTTCACTTACAATAAAGAAAAACAAATTAAAAGTTTGATAAAAGTAATATTCTTGTTCTTTCCTCCAATAACAGAGAACCCCAGAGTGTTTTAATGAGTGCCCCATAAAGGGTTAAGGACAAAAGCTCATTACATCATGTAAAGTAATCACTATTTAAGGGCATTCCTGTGTTAAATCCCACCAATTCCAACTACATGGTTTTCTCCTGTTGGCAGGAATAAAAAAGTTCCATCATCGCGGTTTGCGTCCACAGTGGGGCTGAGTCCTGTGGAATCCTCCCAACATAATCATAAAGTGAAATAAAACCTGAATTTTCATGACAGCATGCCATACGTCATATAAAATAAACGGCCGCGCTAACAGTCCGGTGGCTTGGATTTCATGCCGAGTACCTGTGCGGCTTTGAAACGGCGAGCCCAGCTTAACATCCTAAACCCTCAAAGGAGCGTAGCGTGGATACGGCGGTAATTCCACCAGAGCATCACTGGCATGGCCGCGCTCCTCTCAGAGCTATGCAGTTGAATGTTTACCCATATTCCCCGCTGGTCTGGAATACTATATATCTGCAAGAGGTAATGTTTTTCAAAGCCATGACCAAATGTGTTTGACTTGGCCGGAGAGAGCTCCTTTAGATTTAGCACAGGCTATAAGGGCTGATAGCTTGTCCAAAAAAATATATTCCATGAGCAAAACGGCTCCCAATAAAGAAGTAAATTTAATGAATATTTACATAAGGCTGGATACATGTCAAACTGATGGGAATTCACCGAGTTTGGACGCAGATCACTCACTGAGCTCCGAGTGTAGAAGTATGGTAATGTGTTGTGAAGCCACATCCAAACTCAGCAAGTTTGGTACCGAGAGAAGGTGAAACAACAAGAATTTCATTTTTTATTCAAGTGGGGAGTCCCGTTGAGTATTATTACCAGAGGGGCTGACAGGCGCGATGATAAACAAACATGTGATTAAAGGGCTTATAAATGGGAATTTGACGGCTTCTTCGCACAAACTGAGCTTCATATCAGAGGAGCTGATCAATACCAATGACGCGCATGATTACATGACCAGAGATTTCACAGCCAAATGTGCCTCCAGATATTTTTGAAAACAGCTTATTTTCTTAAAAATAAGGGTGAAATGCAAAAACAATTTCAGTTGTGAAGTTTGTAACTTGTTCATTCATACATCTGGGCCGTGGTTAGCAGCCAAACTACTGTGGCTCAGTCTGTAATTGAGGTAATTAATGACGATTTATCAACACGAAGTTCAGAGGATGTAAATCTGAAAAAGTTTGATACTTTAACTTCTTAATTTCTTGTACAATGTTAATACTAGTATAACAGCAGAACTACATCTATACCATTTTAGTCTTTTTACATTACCTGTCCTAAAGCACACAGCACTTAGCATTAGCATCAATATTAAGCTAGCACTTTAGTCAGAAAATCACAGTGTTTTGCCTTTGTTGTCTTTGGCGATAGTAAATAAATAAAGTAAATAAAAATGCACTTCAGCAATTAAAAGACAGCTTACAACAAAACTACAAGATACACTTTCCTGTAGGGAAAGTTCCGATTCTGCATTTGGCCCATCCTATTATGCATAGCACTTTGCTTTAACATTAACAATTAGCACATTTATCAAAAAATCTGAATATTTTGCTTTGTCATCTGGTCATACTCCAAAGGAAACAAAAAAACTTTTTCTACAAGAGTATTAAAAGAAAACAAAATACACTTACATGCAAGTTACATGCACAATATAGTGTTAATATGATCAATAAGATTATTGCGTAAAGAAGCTAACTAATGTAACCTAGCATAGCTAACAGGTATTAGCAAATAAAGAAAAATGTAACTTTAGCACCTGTTCCACCAACATTTTGTGAAACTTGGAGTACGAGGAATTTATTTACTTGGGAAAGTGTAAAATTAGCATTTGAACTACTATTCAGCAGTCTGTCATTGAGGTAAATGATGATGTTTTATCAATATAAAATTCAGAGGACATAAATCTGAAAATGTTTGGACTTTAACTTCTTTATTTCTTGTCCAACAGTAACATTAGTATCGCAGCAGAACTACATTTATGCCATTTCGGACACTGGTTATCTGTATTTTACCTGTCCTAATGCACACAGTACCTAGTATTAGCATTAAAATTAGGCTAGCATTTTAGTCAGGAAATCAGAATGTTTTGTCTTTGTTGTCTTTGGCGATATCCCAAAGTAAATAAAAATGCATTTCTACAATTACCTGACAACTTACAAGAAGACTCACAATCACAATCAGCAAGAACTCCTTAGTTTGCTCTGAGATGCTAACTAATATTAGCTAGCCTTGCTAACAGTTGTTAGCAACTTTATCCTTTTTTCCACTAACATCCCCAAAGACTTCTATTACCTGGAATTTACTTACCTGGGAAAATTAGAAATTAGCAGCCAAACTACTCATCATTAGTCTGTAATTGAGGTAAATGATGTTTTATCAACAAAAAAATATCCAGATGAAAAAAATCTGAAAAACAGAGATTTTAGCTTTTATTGGTGTTTCCACATGCACTATGGAGCCTCCGTCTGACCATGAAAAGATGACAAACTGCATTTTATCACAATTATTTACATGTGTTGACAGTATTAAAGGTTCAGAAGGTACGTCAGTAGATTCTTTTGGTTAGCGGTGGTAATGCTAGATGTTTAAGGGTTAACGATAAAGAAGCCAAAATCAGCAAAGTTTCAGAAATAACAACATTCTAACATTTCTTAAACACATATCACATGACTTAGGGGGATCCGTAACACCACTGGACGCGGGGATTGTCGCAAATTGCTTGAATAACAGTGCATGTGCTGTGAATGTAGTCAGTACTATGGAGATAAAAAGCAGAATTTAACTGGAGCTAAAGGGAGAAAAGGCTAGACGACGCTAACTGTTTCATCGCATTTTAATGATGCAAACAGACGAGCATTTTAGGAAGGACAAAAGTTAGATTTTTTTGTTTTTCTACATGTTTCTGAGGTACACTAAAGCCCGACTGGAAGCATTATATCGGTTTCAGAGGAATTTAACCGCAAATAAATCACATTTACGTAAGGAATCCACATGTTATTCCCAAAACTTTTGACCATGAATCTACAAGAAGCAACACAATTGATCTGTAATCAACTGAAATAGTCATTACATAACATACTGACACGAGGTTCACATCTATTCACAAAAATACCAAGGAAGTTGCCACTGTTTAAGTATTATGTCGTCTGTTGTTTTTAATTGAAGTACATTTAAACTATATAAAATATCAGTTTTATCCAGTTTTTTCGACCTGTTTTTGCTTTAAGTGCGTGATCTGATCAGAAAACCCCCCAGATTTTTGTGTTTTTCCGCTGGTGGAAGCCCGCAGACCCTCATTCGAGCAGGATTTAACTGATAAGCAAGAAGAAAATCACCTTTAATACAGTATCTATGGTGAATTAAACCTTCATTTATTCAGTCATCATCATATATTACCCCTCTATCTTGTACTAAATTAAAATATTATTCAGTTTCCTGGTGTGTCCAAACATATCGCAACATGTTTCAATTAAAAACTGTTATTTGCTTGTTGTAACATTCGTCCATATGTGTTTTTTTTATTATTCACATGACTCTATTTGCGAAAAAAGGTCTTTCCATTACAGTTTTGTGTAATATACAAATTTTGCAATGCCTGAAAAACAACCTCTTGCCAGTGCGAAAAAAACCCCGAGTTTTGGCGAAATTCTCATTTTTCCATCGGGTAAATTTTTATGTGTAAGTTATATTTTAATGCCTAATTAAAATTATCACCCAAGTCATTTTTTTTTTTAGATTTTTCAGGAAACACAAAAAAACTCAACCATTTGTTGACTATATGATGTTTACGAACAATTTTAATCATAACATTTATAACAACAGATGCTTATTGACATACAAACGACAAAGTCAGTCAAACGTGGACCATGAGAGAATTAAATAACTTTGGCAAATTTTCCAACGTGCCGAAATGACTTGGACAATTATTTTAATAAGGTGACGATTTGCGACATTTGAGGGTCGATGGAAAAGCGACTAATAATTGGTAGACAGAATGAACTAGGACAAAAAACACCGAAACAATCACAAAATACAGAGTAGGGTGGCAGTGTATTCATTAGCTTTTTAAACTACACATATAATGACTTTAATAACGGCCATTTTAAATGTAATATTACATTTGTATAAACCTGTATTTACCCTCATTAACTAAATATAAATGGACTTATATTGTACCTGTACACTTCAGTACCAGTATATACATATATATACATATAAAACGCTATTATACTACCTGAGAACAAATAGATTTCTCAATGACCTATGGAGAACATAAAAAAATAAAAAAAATAAAAAATTTTAAAAAACATCAGGCACTTGAACCTGTCACATAAGCAGCACAGAATATTCATCAGAATGGAGGTCCCTCACTATTTGTTTCACCTGTTCTGGGTATTTTAGTTCAAGGAATATTAACTCTGGTCTATAATTCACGTGCATGAAATGATCTCGTTAAATTCTAAAGGTCTTTTCCAAACATCATCTGTGTAGATAACATGAATTATGAATATCTGCCGTGTGGTCTGTTTGCCTTCTTCTTATCGCCTTTACCTTTCGTTTATGCTCGGTTTGCGATCTTTGCATGTGTTGCTTTTATGTTCATAGTGCGTATTATTTGTGAAATTGTTTTCTATGTGGAACTATTATTTGCTGCCATTTTGACCAGGACTCCCCGGAGGAAAAGATGATATCTGAATGGGACCTTCATGGATCAGAAGGACAGAAGTAAACCCTAACGATGTCATTCGAAGGTAATTTTAGGTAGTTTCATGTAATTTTGCATGAATCCAACCATAATTATTCATTTTAATTGTCAATCTCTGCAATTAGACCTCCATAACACCCCGAAATCTTACGAACTGGACTCAAATACAAATGCTCATATCATTATTATTAGTAGTAGTAGTACCATTATTATTATTATTACCATTATTATGATTATTATTATTATTATTATCCTATTGGTTTTCTATATATGGCCCCTGAACTAAAATGAGTTCCTGGGTCTAAACATCAACACTTCCTCCAAAGACAGAAGGAAAAGTGGAAATAGCAAACACTCATTACCCAGTTTCAGTAATATCCTCCAGTTATGACTGAGTTAAGCACCCAGATCTCGCCGTGATCCCGTTTTCTGCACTGGAGCTGCCATGTGTGAATGTGCACAGGTGGGCTTTATTGGCTCTTTTTGATCAAATAAAAGAAACGACATGAAATAGAACAGGGATCATCGTCTGCAGAGACACGAGGAGCGCTCACACTCTGCTTTGAAATGCAGATGGCGGAGCCCGTCAGCCGTCACCTGTACCCAACACTTCAACTCCTGTCGCTCAAATGAGCCTTTTCAATAGAAACATTGTGCGACGTGTCGGCCGACGGGGCTCGCCGGAGGTGATCGCTCTATTACGGTTCGTCGGATCGTGTGAACGGGGTGTTTCCACCTTTGTCACAACGTCTTTTCTCTTTTTCATAACATAACCCTTTATCAGGCAAGTGACTAGTTTTGGTAATTTCCACATATAATAAAAGACAGTGACAGCCACAGTTACAGTGAGTCAACTATCTCAGTTTGGCTTTTTTGCCACTTATGGGTAAGGGACCAAATATGGTAACTTCATTAATTATGACTTTTTTTTTTTTTTTTTTTTTACTAAATACCCCACCCCCACCCCTCAAAAAAGTATTTGTTTTTTATACACTTGTTTTTTATGTTGTTGCTGTTTTTTGTTGTTGTTGTTTTTTTGCCACTTTTGGGAAAGGAACCAAATATGGTAACTTCATTAACCATGATTTTGTTTTGTACGTAATACTTTTTTTTTTTTTTTAAACAAAAGTAATTAAGTGTTGTTATGTCCAATAACACATGAAGGTTGAAATTTTGAATTTGAATATTTCCATGAGTACTTTATATTGGAAACCCTTTAACAAGCAAATGACTATTTTTGGTCATTTACACACTTATGCTGGACTAATATTCTAAAATACTTGATCCTTTCACCTCACATGTGTTTTTCTTAGATTTTTAAAATATAATTCTTGCTTTTTTGTTTCTTTTTTCTTTTTTTGTTTGCTTTTTGCCACTTATGGATAAGGATCCAAATACGGTAACTTCATTAACTATGAGTGTTTTGTTTTGTTCTTTCCCCACATAATACCCCCCCCCAGTATTTTTCTTGGATTTTTATATATATACACACACACTTGTTTTTTGTTGTTGTTGTTGCTGCTGTTTTTTTGTTTTTTTTTAAACCACTTTTGGGAAAGGAACCAAATATGGTAACTTAATTAACCATGATTTTGTTTTTTACATAATAATCTTTTTTTTTTTTTCCAAACAAAAGTAATTAAGTGTTGTTATGCCCAATAACACATTAAGGTTGAAATTTTGAATTTGAGTATTTCTATGAGTACCCTATGAGGAAACCCTTTAACAAGCAAATGACTATTTTTGGACAAGTCTGAGTACGATATCGAGCCATTTAAATACAGATGTGCCTCATATTATATTTGGTGTAATCTGTGTATGATATTTGTGTTTTATATCTGAGTGGGGCAGTGTGTGCAGAAGGGCTTCATGGGTAAATCTGGTGCCATTTCACTGAGTAGAAGCAAAGTTACTGAATTATAAATATGTAGAAATTTTCCAGTTTGCACTTTGCAGACGGTCCCTAAACTTGCACTCACTACCTGGCTCCACATTGGAGGTGATACTGTCTACTGATTAGTTATATCAGTTATAAAGTTAAAAAAAAAAAAAAGCCATACAAGTGTTTTGTCCCCACTTTAGTTGAAATGTTGAATTTCAGTGTTTGTGTGAGCGTCCTCTAAAGAGTTAAACTTGTGACTTTGATAAAGTGTTTGGACACACAACAGCCTCCACATCATCCTGTCCTGGATAAATATACTCACTTATAGTTTCTATAGTACCTCATTTATTTCCTGACACTAATGCAGCCTACTGTGTCCGTGTTTTGTGTCTCTGCTTTATTTTTCCCCCCTTTTTCTCCCATAATTCAAAGTGAAATACTTCCAGCCATTTGACACAATTAGGCGCTCTCTTCCCACTGCATCGCATCCCACTGGATGGCCCTCATTATCACGAGCCCTTGCCTTTTAGATAACTTATAATGAGGCCGAAAATGTTTCACATTTTGCTTTTTCTGCTACACCGTCGGTTCAAAGAGACCTACTTCAACCTAATTAGGAGTTCCAACCGCCGCAGTCAAATGCTTTTCTTGTTTCTTATGGGGTTAACAGCGGTGAGATGTAGATTTGAACAAGATAAGGTCTAAAGCCATTATGTCCAATCTGTGACAGATATCAGTGATGTCCAAGTCCAATGGTATAATGGTCTCCATGGTGATGTTACCACGACGATGGGGAGGACGCTGTTAGACGCATCTTCACTATATGGACAAAAGTATCAATTCAGTTGTTTCTATAATGGGTCTGGGATGTAAAAGAATAACAAATGTCATAATATGCTTTTATGTTGGGATGAATAAAATTGAATTGGTTTGTTTGGTTTTTTACTCAATTTGTCTCAACATTGATTTTTTTTTTTTTTACATTCTTTTTGTGAAGGACTGATTTTGAATGTTCAATCTCTAAATTTCTAACATATTTTTCACGCTCTGACTGTAAATAATAATTTTCTACCATAAATAACCATCTACTTAACATCTCACTATAGAAGAAAAATGTCCCACTAAAATTGAAGGAAATATTGATGTTTTGATTGATCATGAGCAGGACATGTGACAGCGATAGACACGATGTGCCCCAATACTTTTGTCCGTATCGTGTATTTATCACGTTAAGTTAAAAGTCTGAAGAACATGAGGCCAAAATAAATGAATGAAACCTCATAATGACTCGTTTTTTGGGGGGGTTTTTTGTATGTAGCTAAAGCACAACCTTAACTACATCCACTATATGGACAAAAGTATGTGGACACGTTGAATTCAAGTGTTTCTTTTCCACAAAACAACAATAACAAATGTCATAATATAGATTAATATTGGGATAAATATCATTCCATTTGTTTGTTTGGGTTTTTTTTTTAACCTAATTTCTCTCAACATTGATTTTTTTCCCTATTCTTTTTGTGAATGACTGATTTTAAATGTTCTACCTCCAAATTTCTACCATATTTTTCACGATCTGACTGAAAATAATAATTTTCTACCACAAATAACCATCTACTTCCTTCATGTCTCTCTTCGGAAGAAAAATCTCCCATTGAAATTGAAGGAAATATTGATGTTTTTATCTCAAATCATCCCAAACAAGACATTTTCCAGCTGTAAACATGATGTGTCCCAATACTTTTGGCCATATCATGTATTTAGAAAAAGTTAAAAGCTTATAACTGAAGAACCATGAGGCCAAAATAAATGAATGAAACCTCATAATGACTAGTTTTTTGTTTTTTGTTTTTTTTAGTATGTGACTAAAATACAACCTGAACTACATCCACTATATGGACAAAAGTATGTGGACACGTTGAATTTGAGTGTTTCTTTTCCACAAAACAATAATAAAAAATGTCATAATATAGTTTAATATTGAGACAAGAATATTATTAAATTGTTAGGTTTGCTTCCAAAATTCCTCAGATAGTTTTTGCTTAATTTCTTTCAACATTGATTTTTTTTTTATCTAGAAGTATGATTGAAAATATTGTGTCCCAATATTTATGTCCATATAAATTCATAATCAATATTTCCTTCATGTCTAATGGGAGATTTTTCTTCCTAAGTAGATGTTCGTTGTGGTAGAAAATTATTACTTATAGTCGGAGCATGAAAAATATTAGAAATTTAGACATAGAACATTTAAAATCATTCATGGATTAAAAAAAATAATAATGTTGAGAGAATTTAAGTAAAAACCAATGAACCTTTAAACCAAATGTCATGATTTTTATCCCAATATAAAACAATATTATTATTTTGTTCGAAGAAAAAATCCTGTCCACATACTTTTGTCCATATAGTGTCTTTTGGGGCTTTTTGCTTTTTCTCCTCCAGATCTTCCTCCTTTTACATCTGCAGATCTGGATCTCAAAGTGGAAATAAAAGCAGCAAACGACCCGACGTGAAACCTGTCCCCCCTTCTTTCGGTATGTTAGCGGACGAACAGCTAAGCCCCAAATGTTCCTGGGTAATCCACCGAGGAACGCAGATTCACATTCTGCCTGTTCAGTTGTTTTCCCCTTCGTATCGAGCACCTGGTCAGAGATGTTGGATGTGCGTTGGACTCACTGAGGCTCTTGGACACCAGACAGAAAATGGAAAGCATGTGTTCGTTCCCAGTTTGAAGACTGTGACTGACTTCACTCGCAGAAAAAGGGAACGCAGCCTTTCTTTTTTTTTTTCCGAGACATCTGCTGGTGACACCAGAGGGAAAAAGAGTTTAAGGAGATCCATGGGTTTTTTCTTTTTTAGCTTGAGTCGAACAGAATTAGAGTTATTATTATTATTATTATTATTCATTCATTCATTCATCTTCTATACCCGCTTAATCCTCACTAGGGTCACGGGGGTC
>JAQQZY010000013.1:10333622-10344104 GCA_030068375.1 Ostorhinchus rueppellii | reverse complement strand
TAACTGACACCCTTGGTTTACAGCAACTGTGCTAAGCTAAAGCTAAAAGCGCTGCTCCCAAAGCAGGACAATGCCTGAATGGATTTTAACCGTTCTTTTTCCACTGTTCTAACTCTGGGGGTGACTGAGACTGACTTAATTTCATGTTTGGGTGGTGTATTCCTTTAAGCTTACATCACAATATATTGAAGTTGCGATAACAGGTTGCACTAAAGTACACCTGCAACAGAAATACAGTGCACTAGTGTCAAAACTAAGCCACACTGAGCTGATGCTGTCAATAAAAAGCACCATTATGATGAAGTTTAACCGAACAACAGTAACTATTGGTAAATGCGATCATAAGCGCATTTATTTGCACATATTGGTATAAAATTAAACAGATATATGTTCATATCTCTGTTGGTGGGGAGGAGGGTTTGAAAATGTGCAGGTGAGGTCGAAAACCCGAAAGGCTTATAGAATGACCTCACCTTGACCTAGTTTTAAGTAGTAGTTTTCTACAAGATAAAAGAATATCATTTGTATACCATCCATGAAGTAGAAGGATAAATAAATAAAAATGGTGGTTATATGTCTATAAACACGATTTCTTTCATTAACATTTGCGTAAAAGAAATGCGTAACAATAATAGTAAATGCATAGAAAATAAATTAATAGATGCATCAGAAAAGTTAGTTTCTGAAGGGAAGAAGAACCCTAATATGGCTAAATTAAGTTCAAGTATCACACTAATAAGAGAAATTCAAATGGTCAAACGGCTGGTTCTACAAAAACCCAACTTCAGACATTGAGCTCATCCACGATCCACCGGATGCATGATCTGCACTCCATGTGAGGCCCCTGTGTTCCAGGATGCACTTATCTAACAGAGCTCCAGTGTCACCACAACACATTCCTGTACAACAAAAACAGCAGCGGTCCACACTGTACTTGAAACTGGGAGAAGAGGAAGGGGGAGGTGAGTTGGAGAGAGGGGTGGGGTGGGGTGGGGGGGGGGGTTGTTGAAGCCTCAGTTGCTGGCTTGGCATGGCAGTCCATTTAGCAGCCCATGCAAAGTGTTTACAATAAGTCTGTCTGTGGCTTCATTGTCTCGTAAATGAGGACAGCGAATCACCTGGCGAGGGGGAAAAAGGTCCCGAAGTGGAAAGGCTTTTGTTTGCCGTATGGTGAACCTTTCCCCGTCGCCTTCCCAGGGAAGAGACGTAGTTTTTTTTTTTCCTTCTTTTCTGTTGTTAAACCCACAGTCATTAGTCGGCTACAGTGGGGGGAGAAGAAGAAGAGAGAGGAGGGTGGAAAGAAAAAAACGTGAGGCCCTTTGCGGGACCTGAACCTTTTCAAATGCGAGCGCGCCTTTTGTTTTTGCAACCCTGTCAAGAACGGTCACCTAATTAGACCTGATATCTCTGGCCAAAGAGAACCCGTTTGTTAATGGCTCTTTACGGAATTTTCTTAATGAGTTTAGATGGCCATTGTGTGACAGGGAGCTCCTCTAAGACAAGAGCATTTTCCAGCAAACACACACACACACACTCACACACACACACAACAAAAAAAGAAGTGAAACAAGGGTGAAGATTGAGCAATGGGAGAAGCGAACTGACATGACTGTGGGGTAAATAGGCAAGGTGTAGCGAGAGCTGCGAGCATTATGGATGGAATCAAGGCAGGGTCATTAAGGCGGAACAAAAGCGAGTGAGAGCATACCCAGGGGCCTGGTTCCTATCCGGCTGTACATTGTGTTGAGGGCCTTGACGGTGTTGGACATTTTCAAACGCGAGTTGCTCATAACACCTTGATCACATCTAGTCGCTGACACCGTTTTCTTCGGCAAACTCCAGCGGCTTCTTTTGGGAAGGAGGGTGGGTAGAAGGGGGGGTGCCCTTTTTCTTTTTTGTCTTACACACTCCTCACACACCCAACCACCACCAACCAACCCCCTTGTCCTCCTTTTTTTTTTTTTTTTTTGCTTTTGTTCATGTCTCAAGGCTGCAGCCTCCCTTTCTTCTCGGCTCTATGGAGGGGGAACAAGCTTGTTAGCTGGCATGGATATTTTGACTGGAGATATACTTTGGCCACTTGCCTATGGAAACAGTGTCAAAGCACAACCTGGCTTAATTGTCACATCGGCAGTCCTGGGAGAGGTCTTTGGTGAGGTCCAGGCCTAATAAATATCAAAAGCTCCTCTCATCTCCCTCTGCTCGTTCTCTACTCACCCCCCTCATGCACACCCCTTCTTTTTTGCCAGTGAGGGAAAACTTGTAAATTAATCTTAGTGTCAAAACAAGACTTTTTTCTCTTCTTGCCTCAGAATCTCTAGTTATTTTTCTGTTTTTGTCCCAGAAGTTTTCATCAAAGGGTAGCGCTGTCTGAGACCTAGCGTAAGACCATCCGTGCAATTTATAGATTTGATGTTTATAGAGGCTTGCTGTTGCTCAGTTGATTTAATGAGAGTCTAAAGCTTCAGCAAAATACACAGCAGAAAAAGAGATAAAAAAAAAAAAATCAACAACAAACAGAAGCTGTTCAGGAGTAGAACATTTGCAGCAGTTGGAAAGCGGTGGGGGAATGGCATTCGGGGAACTCCAATTTTGATGGAACTCGAGGTTTTCCAAATGGGTCACCACACTGTTGCTTAGCGATACAGTGGCATGAAGTATTGATTCCTGATTATGCACAAAACACAAAGTACAACATTTGGAGCTAACAGCGTGCACATTCAAAGCGTTTTCCTGAGCTTATATTGAGCAAAACATCTGATGTAACTTCTCCCTCTTCACTTTGATATCGAGAGGTTGGATGCGAAATCAGAGTTTGACCCTTCATAATTCCATACGTAGCTGTGATTGAATCTAGTTTTGCAAGTTTTATAGCAAAGGCAACTTCAAAACCTGAGTGAGAAACAAATATTGACCATGTGTGGAAACTTTAACGACACATAAAATGTACCGTCACGTAAGACAGGAAGTTGGAGTTCCATTTGCGGACATGTTTTGTTTTGGTTTTTTAAACTCTTTAGAGCCTAAACCATTAAATCATTGACAGAAAATTCCATTTCTTTGAAACTGGAGAATTTATTGGTCTGTCTGAACAAACAAAAAAATATTTTCAAATTTCGATTTCCTTGTACGAGTTTCAATTTTGTATCATATTTGATACATCAGGTCGCAGTGCTCAAATATTATTTTTGAACAAACAAAAACATGCATGTCTAACAAATTGGGGAGGGGCAGCTGTGGCTCAGAAGGCCAGGGTTTGCTGACGTGCCCTTGAGCAAGGCACTTAACCACCCATTTGCTCCCTGCCATGGCAAGCCCGCTGCTCCTAGTTTGCAGTGTGCGGTGTGTTCCTGCATGTTCTAGAGACGGGTTAAAAGCAGAAGTTGAATTTCAGTGTGATTTTAAAAAATGTACTATATACTAACAATAAAGGATCTTAATCTAACCTAAAATTGGTAATTTCTTTTCAAAATTGTCAAAGTTCTGTCTCCTTCCTCATTAACAACAGTCTTGTAGTGTCACTGGAAAGGCCTCTGATTAACACATTCCTCCCCCCTGGTGGATTATCTGTGAACTGCATGTATGTAATTGTATACATCAGGCTTTTCCAGCCAAAAAAAATATCCCACTGAGGGCTTCAAAACTCATGTATCAAATGTGATACGTTTGGCGTGAAAGGGTTAAATGGGTATACCAACTAAAATGACCGTATCCATATAATTTATATAACTGACGGGGAAATTGATGTTCTTCTAGGTAACAATGCATCTTGTTTGATTTGGATTTGCTCCGGAGTGGTTATTTATTCATGCTAATTTTACGACAAATGAACCAAGAAGTACAAACATGAAGTCCCATTGTTACTGATGCCCATAGTCACAGAAAACACACAAACAACTACGATCATAGTCATTATTAGCTGGAATGCAGCTTGTCCTCATATGCCTTAACAGTGATCGACAAGGAGTATAACACGATTTTGTATGATCGGACTTAACGGATATGCATGGATGCGGAAAAATAAATGTGCAGCACTTGATAATGTGACATGAACAGGATTGTGTCGACTTTGGGGAACGGATTTACAGCGTTCAACGAATTGCACTATGGTTCTAAAAGTCATGGTGTTCACTGCTAATTATTTGGTTTTTACGAGATGGGACGCCGCTAGCAATCGTGGACCCCGTGAAAGGTAAATGCTGTGGGTCATTGGGAGGGGTGGGGGTGGGGCATGGAGTAGGAGCAGCAGCTATATACATGGGGTACAGTTCATAATGTAACTAACGCTAGCATGAAGCAAAAGTGAAACGTAATATGCTTGCACCGTCCGATTCCTGGCTTCTATTCTGCCAATATACAACGGATTTTACTTGAAATTCTAACAAATTCTAACCTGTATCCAATGGATCCCCAACACTGCTCTATGAGGCTCATGAATTTGTCACGTTTACCCCCCCCACACACACACACACACACTTTTATGGCGCCCCATCGTAGCAGTATATAAAAAAACGAAACTTTGATTGAAACTTAGATGATTTATCTTGTTTGAAGAGTTAATTTCGTCTTTTAACTGTTCGTATGTTTTTACATTCAACAATCTGAATTCAAAAATCTTGCCGCATGGACATATTTCACTTGCTTTGAGGACTGTTTTCCTCAGATTTACTGTCTTTATCTTGTTTTTAGTCACTTTTTTTGTAGTGTTGCAATGCTAACGCTAACTATTGATGACAGAACTGATTCATGTTTGTTGTTTTAATCTGTATATTTTAGAATTTTTCCCGTTTCAATCTCTATTTACTTATTTTAACTTATGTGTTTATTGATCATTTCTATCCTTGAGTCTTCATTTCATTTACTTTTTCACTTTTACCTTGTGTTTCCTTTTTTTTTTCTTTTGTTTTTCAACAGTTGGGTTAACTTCTGTTCTTTTTAAAGGTACTATAGAAATAAACTGACTTAACTCGCACTGACATGTAAAAGGCTACTGTGCATTTTCAGCGATTTGATAAATATAAAACAAAAAGTTGTTTTTCATAACCATGACATCCATTTTGCACTATGTCTGAGCAGTCGCAGGCCTAATTATCAGTAACAAAGTCTTGTTCTGTCCTCCAATAACACACTGAGGTTGATATTTTTTAATTTCACAGTATTATGACTGAACTATAAAGGGTTAAAAGCCAACAGACATCCATAATATGTGATGTTTCTGCTTTGGTTTACAGTTAAATAATCACTTCCTTGGAGTCAGACTTATTTATTTCTTGACAAATATGGTCAGTGGTAGCTCAAAACCCACTGGGCCACTTCCTGTTGGCTCTGTCCACTTCTTTTAGTTCATTAGTGTTCTTTTATTTCCGGCACGTACAGTCATCAGATAACACCAAACCATCCACCACGGTCAAACTAAAATTTTCTGTGCTCGAAAAGCAGTGGGAAGAAGTACAATTAAAAGACTCCGCCCCTTTTTACAAACTAATAATTAAATTAATCCCCCTTCCTTTGCTTTAACACACTTTTGTTTCTATATATTTTTATCACAACACAAAAAAATCCATATAAACCATTCACATACACTGTTTGTCGCCTCACACACAATCAGATTTACATAATCAACCGTTTTTAATATAAACTACATTATTTTATACACAGTTTAAATATTTACAACAAATACAACGATCAATAAATGTCATAATAACTCCTTATCATAATAATTAATTAATCTAAATTTATATGTACTATACTAGATAAACACTTATTCAGATAATGTACTATATTTTGTTATCATACTAGATTTACACACCCAATTAAATGCACAAATTGAAGCAAACATTCACTTAAGTTAAACTTCCTCCCACTCCTTTTTGAATATGCAAATGAGGTCTTACTTTCTTTCCATGTATATGGATAGATTTAGTTAGTTTTCTTTAATCTGATTCTTTTGTAAACACTAAGTAAGATTATTTCTGTTTTGTTGCATATTTGAAATAAACTAAATGAACCCCTTTAATACCAAGTGCTCTCTCCAGTGGAAACTATTCTACTGCTGTTCTATTGTATATTCATGTGTTGTCACAGGACAGTAATTAACAGTTTTCTTCAACAAAAAGGGTTTTTTTCTTGCATATTATCTCCTTGAAGTGAGTAACGACTAGTATCAGAGTATGTTCAATTGTGACAAAACATCAAATGAGCTGCGTTAAAAATGTTTGTATTTCATAGCTTTCGCACAGTTAATCACTTTCTGGTGATGGTTTTAAAAATATAACGTGGTGTCCAGCTGAGTGGACATTTTTGCAATTCCATTTCAACACATTTCAGTTGTTTTGATTTTTTTTTCATGCCTAAAGTGGAATAAAAACACCCAGGACAAAAATCTCTACTGAGGCTCTCAAAATTCATGCATAAAAGGGTAAAAAACCAAACAAAGGTACAACAGGTATAGCTAAACGTACAAGGCGTACAATAAGTCAAAGCCCGTCCGTCCACATTCAGCCTGTAGATCAAATATCCATACGTACAATATGACTGTGTATGAATGTGTAATGGTAGGCTATAAAACGCCCCTTCATCATTGTCATTTTAGTGATGGATGATGTCATATGCGTGGCAGATATAAAGGGGCTTTTACGCCTAATGATTTATTGTCCCCAGCCTTATATCTCGACATCTAAATCGTAGCCCTATCGGCCCGAGCCGCCACCTTGAAAGCCTTTTACCCCAACAATAATATCCTCGGGGAAACATTCTCCACTTCTTTATTTAGTATGAAAACAGTTCAATTCCTCGTTATCGTCTGTGAATATCAGCACGGTATTGGCTATTGGCATTTAACCATCATGTGCTTCTAGTATGCTTTGTGATTTTGTACATGTTGTCACCGCTGCTTCGCCTCTGAGACAAATTCCTGTGTATTTATGCTACATGGTGCATTAAGTGATTTGGGGTTTGATTATAAAGGGACAATCTACCTTCTTTTTTTTTTTTTTTTGTCAACACACTGCTCCGGGGGTTGAAGTGTCTCGCTCAGCGGTGACGGATGCACTCAGACAGTCGCCGCCTCATAAAAAAAAGGGGGGGAGTTTAGGCTTTTATCTTTCCCCATCCATTTTAATAAGCACACTTTGTGACAGCTTAGGTTTCCCCGGCATCTTAGGTGATATACACAACTAAGGCGGAGACTTCCAATTAAAGAGCGAAGGAGGGATGAAGAGCGACATCGAGTAAGGTGATAAGAGGGGAAGGAAAAACACGCCTGGTAAAAGACGAATTAGGTTTAAATCTGCATAGCCACCCCCTTGGCTCCCCTTTTTTTTTCCCTTATTCGTTTTTTTTTTTTTATAACCCCACTCTTGTCTGTGCCCTTGCCTTCGTTAACTCGGTTAGGCCTGTTACATTAGCCGCTGGAATGCTTTATGTACTTGTACCAATTCAATTATTTGTTTCTGCGACTCAGCCATGGCAGGAAGCGAGGAAAAGAGGCACTCACATAAATTCTAGCTGTTAATTTCCAAGTAATGCAGTGGCCGTGATCATTTAAGACAAGACAATTGATACCACTGTCAGGAAAGAGACATCTCCGAGGATTTTTTTTTTTTTTTTTATTATTTCAGCGTTATTTTTCCCCTTCTACCCTCGCAGAAACTCACGGCGACACTCAGTTCCGATCAACGTCCCGGAAGCCCTTTGATGAATGTAATACAATAAGAGAAATGGAATGCTAAAATGCCCGCACATGTCTGAATATTTGACTGAACAAATGAAATTCTGCCTCCGTCGAGGACCTCTCAATCGTTTTCTTTGTCATCAATCAATAGACATGACAGTGACAAACACTAAGATCCCAGTTTCGCTACTTTTTTTTGTGTTTTATTGCTTTATAGCTCCTCATTGTCAGGCTTGCCGACACATGTATTTCCATGTCATCCGCTGGAGGTGTCAAAAAGATGACAGAGGGAATTGCAAGGGGAGGGGAGGGGAGGGAAGGGAAGGGGGGGGGGTCATGAGCAAGGAAGCAACGCCAGTTCATTTATGTCAGCGTTTGATGGAGACGGCGATCGTAAATTCATACGTTAACATACACTGAGCCGCGGGTCACTCGGCTCGGCGGCATAAAAATTAAGATTAAGTACACCTACCGCGCTCGTGGAGGCGGCTTCTTAAAATTTACGCCCTGCAGATCGGAATCGCTTCAGCATTTAGCAGGTGCAATAAATGGAAAGGAATGAGCCTCGCAGGTGCTGGAGCGTACACTTTGTCAGGAGATATGAACGCGTTTTATTTGACGGGGCGACATTTAACTCACCATCGCTTCAAAACGTGTGCGATTTTTGTGTCTTTTAAAAAACCCATAAAAACCTGGTGCTGCTTTTCTGGCACTTCTCAAATACATTTTTAACTTTTCTTCAGTGGCTTATCACCATTTACTCTTCTATTATGCTCTGAATTTGTCATTTTTAAATGAAAAGCAGGTATTTTCCGATATGTAACAGACTTATGTCGTTGTTCATTAACAGTTCAACAGTTTTAAAGCATTTTACAAACAGATGGTGTGGTCACGGTACAAGGAGGGCGGGGCTTAATGTTAATTCCTGGGCCATCCATCTTCTGCTCGTTGTTACTTTTATTAGTTTGGGTTTGTTGTTGTTTACCATGTTGGAATGTGTCACTTCTATTACCACTGTTGATCTCGAATTATTGTTGAAACATAAGTTGTGCGGACTATTATTCTGATCGTTACTATATTTGAATACGCGGCTTGTTGTGGACCAGGTCTGGGGAAGAATGAGTCAGGACCAGGTCTGTAGTTTTCCTAATCTGTTATTTACATTATTATTATTATCATGTTATATTGTTTTGTTTCTTCAACTTTCCTTTTTGTAAATAGGGTAGGCATAAATAAACTGTTGCTTCAGCCTGTGTACGCCTTTTGTCCATGTTTAATCTGGAAACACTAACTGTATGTATGTACCATGTTCTGTGGAATGGACAAATAAATTATTAAACAACAAACAACAACGCTCAGGTTAACGTTGAGGGTTATTATATCCAAAAGAGAACATTTTTTCACAATACTGATATTAGATGTAGCATAAAACATGTATTTCCATTGGACTGAATAAAGGAGTGTCTTCAGTTGTAACATGTTTAATCCATAAACAGTGTTACTTTTGTAGCTGTTCCAAATTAATTTTTTCTCTATTTTTAACTTTTCTTAAGCGATTTATTAGCATTTACTCAAATATTATGCTCTGTATTTTCTGTTTGTAAGTGAAAATTTGGTATTTTTCTCTATTTAATGTGCTGATTATGTAGATGATCATTAAAACTCAGATTGAAGTTAAGGATTATTACTCCGCCCCCTGAAGGGGAGGGGCAAGGGGTATTGTTTTTGATTTGGTTTGTTTGTTTGTTAACACAATAGCAGCTAAACTATGGGTTTAATTCAGACCCAATTGGGTTTATAGATTAACAGTGACCCAGAATAGATGTCATTACATTTTGGGAACAATAGATCAAAACTGTAATTTTTAATACTTTTTTTCCCCATTTACTTATTACGGGTGAAAATTCCAATGTCTGTAGCAGCAAAACTGTTGTTAAATTCAGACCAAATTTGGTTTGTAGATGGCCAGTGACCCAGAATAGACGTCATTACGTTTTGGGAACAGTAGGTCAAAGTAGAAATTTTTCAAACATTTTTGATATTAAAATTTTTCCCTTATTTACTTAGATTGGGGGAAATTTCCAATGTTTGTAGCAGCAATGCTATGGGTTGAATTCAGACCCAATTGGGTTCATAGATTGTCAATGACCCAGAATAGACACCATTACATTGTGGGAACAGTTGGTCAAAGTTGAAATTTTCATACATTTTTGATTTTAAATTTTCCCCCCCTATTTACTTCGATTGGAGGAAATTTCCAATGTTTGTAGCAGCATAACTTTTGATTGAATTCAGACCAAATTGGATTATAGATTGCTAGTGACTCAGAATAGATTTTGGGAACAGCAGATCAAAATTGAATTTTTTTTAATACATTTTTATTATTTTTTTTCCCCCTATTTAGTTATAATGGGTGAAATTTCCAACGTTTATAGCAGCAAAACTATTGGTTGAATTCATACCAAATTTGGTTTGTAGATTGACAGTGACCCAGAATAGATATCATTACAGTTGGGGAACAGTAGGTCAAAGTTGAAATTTTTATACATTTTTGATTTTAAATTTTTTTTCCTTTATTTACTTAGATTGGGGGGAAATTTCCAATGTTTGTAGCAGCATAACTATTTATTGAATTCAGACCAAATTGGAATATAGATTGCTAGTTACTGGATTATAGTGATTGCTAATGATAGATGATGTGATTACATTTTGGGAACAGTAGATAAAAATTGAAAGGCGACACGGTGGTGCAGTGGTTAGCACACGTGCCTCACAGCAAGAAGGACCTGGGTTCGATTCCCGGGCGATCC
>JAQQZY010000013.1:10298605-10314920 GCA_030068375.1 Ostorhinchus rueppellii | reverse complement strand
ATAAATAAATAAATAAGAGTAAAAAATGAAGATAAGAAAAGTATTATTATGAGCTGTGAAATATTGTTAAGTGACAACAGTGTCTATTCTATGAGCACGCTTTGAATTTGTTCCTATTGAGCAAACGGTTGAATTCTTACGAGTCTTTCAAATAAATCATACATTCAATGTCAGCTCGATCGCAGATGACACGTTAGGAGTTAAAGGGTTAAAGGGTTGGCACAGTCGGTGAGGCCACATCAGTGGGAGGAGCCAAGGGACAACATAAAAGTGGATATTTTGCACACACAGTTGCATGGATTTGTCGTCCTCTGCTCTAATCTTCTATAAATCTGCCTCCCACTCTGAAGACTTTGCTGTTTTATTTGAGTTGGTGAATTGTGTGGCTGAAGCTCTGGATCCATCTGGCCCTGGTGAACATGTTTAAGCCGCGTGTTTAATGGACGTTAGGTCTGTTTAACAGCTTCGTTTTCATGCATATTGTTCTGTTGACTTCTTCTGACTTTTCTTGATAAAAACCAAAACCCCTTCAGTTCTTACATCAGTATCTGTGGCACTGTACTGACACAAACAGTGCTTTTACACATTCCATGGATTTTTTCTGTTTTCGTCACATGATCCACACAGGAGTTCGAACCAGATTCCATAATCAATGATTTGGATTACTTCTTTATTTTTAAAATTAATTTTTTTATATTTTTAAAATTATTTATTTAATTTTTTTATTAAATTTGTTTAGATTTTTTTGTAACTGTTTTGGATATTTTATTTAGTTTTAGATTTGGATTACTTTCTAATTTTTTTTTTTTTTTTTACAAATTCATTTAATTTTACATTTTTGTATTTTTAAAATTATTCAATTTCAATTAAATTTGTATTTATTTTTATTTTTTTGGCAGTATTTTATTTTTAATTGATTTGGATGAGTTAATTTTTTAAATTAATTTATTTTATTTGTACATTTTTGGGTATTTTTTAAAAATAATTTATTTCATTTTTAATATTTATGAAATTTGTATTTATTTATTTATTTAAATTTTTAAAATGTTATTACTATTATTGGTAATTTTGATTTTTTTTTTATTTGATTTGGATGACTTTTAATGCTCTAATCATTTTTTTCCATAACTATGTGCATGAGAACAGATCTGAGCTCTCGTCGAACTGAAAAACGCCACACTTCGGGAACCATCCGTGGGCCGACCGGCGAATACAACTGCAGATTTCCACTGTGTGGTCTTGGAAAACGAGTTCACCTGTCTCTTGGCTTGCACTCACTTCCATGTAATATTTACCAGTGTCAGATATCCAACCTGTCTGCTCTCAAATACAAGTGAAGTCCACCTGTCTCAGCAAAGCCCATACTCCAGTAGCCAGCTCTCACACCAACCAATAACCTTTAATATTTCAGTCTGGGTGATATGTTTAGAGACCTCTCTGCACTTCCAACTTGTTCTGAAACCACCGCCAGGCAGTAGGAGGAGTACATATCCACTCTCACTTTACTGAAGGATTATTTCCGTACCTGTTCAAACATGCTTCTGTGAATTATTTATCCCGCTGAGCCCCTCGCACAGCGCACTCGTGCTGCAAGTATAAAGCATCTACCCATGCTTTTACCTCTCCACGGTGGAAATGCACCTTCGGACGCAAAGGGGACACATCAGAGCAGGGGTTGAGCCTCAGGGAAAGGCGAAAACAACGTTGCTCGCGGCAAAACAAATGCAAGACTCGCTGTTTAACCTGAGCTCTGAGTCCAGGGTTGTGATTGCCTCTGAATTATAAATGAACTCTCAAAGTGGATCACTAGAAGGTCTACGTGTTGCGCTTTCTCAGTGAAATCGTTGCGTACCTTCCCATGTGGGTGAGACGCCGCAGTGGAAAGTTTCGTGTGCGTTTTGAAATTGAAGCCAGGTCCTCCTCGGTCTTTCTCCGAGATTGAACGGTTTTACATCCTTCATTCTTGTATGATCGGAATTAATTCTCACGGCGTACGTGTTCACTGATGGTGGGAGGATGAGATAATATTGCTTCCTCTGGTCTGGACAGAAGTTATAAAATATTCTTCTATCAACAATAGCTTGAGTTATATAAAACATAACAAGTATCCAGAACTTTCATTTCCCTCGTTAGTGTCAAAGTGAGATTTTAAGAACATACAGGTCAAAGTTCAAACTCCACAGAATGCATGTTTTAAAGTGGAAATGATATGAATCCCACAGTGCAGTGTGGACACGCAGGAGCTGTTTTTTCTAGCAAACACTTTGGTTGGTTGGTCGAGTGGGTGGATGTTTCATTGGTTGGTTGTTAGGGTGAGTGGGTGCTTGGAATCTCATGGTATGTACAGGCACCAGCTGTTTTTTTCAAACTGGTAGGCTGGTTGGTCAGTCAGTCGAGTGGGTTTGTGGATGTTTGGTTGGTTGGTTGGTTGGTCAGTCGATTGGGTGAATGGCTGTTGGTTGGTTGGCCAGGTGGATGGATGTTGGTTGGTGAGTTGATTGGTTTGTAGTTGGTTGGGTGGTGGATTGGTTGGTTGGTCAGTCGATTGGTTGAATGGATGTCTGCTTGTTTGGTCAATTGGTTGGTTAGGTGGATGGATAGATGGATGGTTGGTTAGTTGATTGGTCAGTTGTTGGATGGTTGTTAGGGTGAGTGGGTGTTGGGATATATACAAGCAGCAGCTGTTTTTTGCAAATTGGTAGGCTGGTTGGTCAGTCAGTGGAGTGGGTTGGTGGATGTTTGGTCAGTTGGTTGGGTCTTTGGTTAGTTGATTGGTTGGAAAAGGGCGAATTTAACCATAATTCATCATTTTTGCAGCAGCTAAGCGATACCATACACCATTCTGAGTGAAGGATTCATCCATATTCCTGTTGATATAAGATTTAGTTTGGTCTTTTTCCCTCTTAAATATGTAAGGGGTAAATTTACACCATCTCCTACCGCAACTCCTCAATATTAGGTCGTAATGATGAAGTAACCTAAAAATATTATTATGAAACATCTGAAGAAAACAGTTAAATACTCAATCCACATTAATGTCGATATTTTGCAGATTGTATTTTAGCTCCTCTTGACCACACATTAATGGCATTTCAGGTCGCATAAACTGAGATTATTCTAAAGTCTTCCATACGTGTAGTAAAAAAGCGGAGAATTTAGAAAATGAAGGCATCACCTGTCAGTTCATGCATGTTTACGGTTAGTTTCTGTCATGACCACGCCTCTGAATGATCAAATATGGGTGTATATGTCAGTATGGTCGACAAACTCGGAAAAAACAGCGTAAGAACAGAGACATGTGAGTATTTACAATGACTGGTACAAGTTCAAAGTTCAGTTAACCTTCATAAAACATGTCTTTTCTCATGAATATGGTGAAATAGTAAATTAAACCGAAGCGATGTTTGAAGTCGATGCATTATTTCGTATTTAAGAAACAATGAAACGGAATAGAAGCTTCAAAACAGGTAGTTCTGTGGACTTTCAAACCTACGAGTACTTCTCACGATTTGCTTATGATCAAACAGTTCTATCCCGAATTTATTTCATGCGTATCAGTGTGTAAATGATATGCTGTGGCTTTCTTTTAGTGGACCACTGGAAGCACTCTAATTACAAAATGAGAAGTGATTCTTTAATGACTATGGTGTAGGCCTCTTCAATTTAGTATAATCACACAAGAGAGTGTCTCAAGATGAAAGATTATCAAAGGAGCTGTGTGCGATAGCTCCAAAAATTAATATTATCAAATAGCCCTGATCTTCACTTATCAAGAACACTGCGTGATAATGAAATCCAAAAAGCACAAGTTCTTTTCCAGTTTTCCTTTCAAATGGAAATTACTGTGACAGTCACAGCGAACCTAAATGGAACATTTACTTTAGTGCGACAACCAAGAGGATTATGATGTTCGTTTTGAGTACCGGGGCTTGGACATCAGACACCGTTGGATCAGATAACAGAGGATAATCATCCTTTGTTATCTTCATTTGCTCGTATTATCATCATTTAAGCGGTGGCAGGTTTCAGGAGGTCAGAGCATTAAAGTCCAATCAGGTACGAGTCCGAGTAGGATGTGAAAGTATGCAGAAATACAACGCTATCATGTTCATACAGGGCCACTATGGGATAACACACACAACGGATTTAAAAAAAAAAAAATAGTCACAGATTTTGACCCAAAATAAATGGATTCTGAAAAAAGAAAAATATGGAGATGAAATGCACATGTGGGAAATTCTGAGAAATAACGGAAAAATGACAAGAAAAACGAGATACCAAGTCGGTCTCATTCACTCGTCCCCTATTACACAGGTGGTAGGGGTGAACTGAGCATGCTCAGATGATGTCTCCGTAAAGCACAAGGTCTATTCAATCAGCAGGTTTTCAAATTCCAACTATGAACCAACAGAAGTAGATCAAACTAAAGGGATGGGTCGAAGTCCTGTTAAATGTACATGTGCATGTTTTTCTGTTTGACTGAATCTGGTTCTGCTTTGAGATGCTTTTAAGGAACATTGTTTTATTTTTTGTACCTTTAAAAATTATTGGTGATGTTTTATATGTATGTTTTCATTTAGTGTTATATGTACGGTTTCAGTTCTGACTTCTGTTGTGTTTTATGGGTATTTTTAGTGCGGACGTATGACTGATTTGTATTTTGTAGAACTTCCGCTGCCTCCATCTTGACCAGGACACTCTGGAAAAGCTGATTTTTATTCTCAGTGAGCCTTTTTCCTGGTTAAATTTTAATAATAAAAAGTATTATTATTATTTTATCTGTACTTTTATTTGTATTTTATTGTATTGACCCATTGAGAAGCACTTTGTGACTTCCTTTGTCTGTGAAAGGTGTTATAGAAAGAAACTTTACTAAGAAAAAGAAAAAGAGCAACAATTACTGATGCCAGGCACAACAAACCCCGCCCCTCACACACATTGTAGCTTATTTTGGCATCGATCCGGGTGATGTCAGCAGATCAACTGCCTCTATATATGTGCCAAGTTTGAAGTAAATTAAAACAAAAATTATGTTTTATAGATATTTGAAATTTGGCCTATTATAAGTAAATGAAAAAAAAATTCGTGAAAATTTTTAACTTTGATCTGCTTTTCTCAAAATGAAACCACATCTATTCTGGGTCACTGGCATTCTCGAACCCATATCTGGTATGAATTCAACCAATAGTGTTGCTTTTATAGATATTTGAAATTTCACCCATTCTAAGTAAATAAGGGAAAAAAAAAAAAAAAGTCAAAAATTTTAACTGTGACCTGTTGTTCCCAAAATGTAATGAGATCCATTCTGTGTCACTAGCAATCTATAAACACAAGTTGGTCTGAATTTAAACAATAGTTCTTTGGTAAAAAAGTGTAAACAAGCAAACAAACTGAACCAAAAACCATAGCCTTGCCTCTCCTTCAGGGGGCGGGGCCATAATAACTGACTATGTCACATGAATCATACACTCTGATCACTCAGCACAGACACGTCAGGGGTTCAAGTCTAATAAAACAGTGTTTATTTCTTATGCCGTGTATACGACTACACTTCCATTTATCACAAATCCCAGGACGTTGCATATTTTCCCAAAACATTACAGAACATTTTGACACAAACTCAACTTTAGACGCAGCTGATCCGGAATTCTCTCCAAATCCTGAAGCTTTTCATATGTGTTGCCAACCAACGGACGGAAAAAAGGACTCAATCCACTTACAAATGGAATAACATTAAATTATGATGAGCTTTGGATTGTAGTCGAAAAAGTCCCCAGGATTAGTCACAAATGTTGATAGAGATCAGTCCTATCCTATCAAAGCCCTCGCACCATTACATGTTAAGATGGAAGACCATTTCCTCTGCTTGAGCTGCACAAAAGCAATAAGAAGGTTTCTTCATCCCCTCTCTCTCTCCATGCACCGGGGGCGGCTTTCTGCATCAGAAGAATTCCTGGCAAATTAATGCACTACCTCTTGGGCTAATTAAATTAGAGGGGATCAAAACTACAGAGCGGCTTTTGTGGTGGACACAATGTTGTGCTTCATGCGCTCTTTGCTCTGGGGGGAATTTCTGCCATTTAGCCTCCTCTCTGCCTGCAGCTCTATGCTGGACTCGCTCTAACACAGTCAAGTTTCTCTAATTTGCTTGAATGAGAAAGAATTATTAACTGATAATAAGAAACGAAGAGCGAAAGAGAGTGAGAGAGTGTCGAAGGGCTGCAGGCGAGGATGAGTGGGAAAAGGGTGAACTCCGCGGCACCTGAAGCTCATGCGCTTTTTTTTTTTTTTTTTTTTTTTTTATTGTTAATTCCTCCCTAAAACGAGGCATTCAGGAGTAAAATTGCTGTGCAAATGACAAGAACGATTATGGTTGTAATTCCTCTTCTTTGGGAAATGTGTGCAGCTTTGTTGCAGCTCTAACTGGATCAGGCTGCTAACAAGCTACGGCTAACCACATAGCATTAAGCATGACCTCTGCAATGCATGATGGTTCATTCTAAGGTTATTCAGCTCCACAAAGGACACAGACACAGACATTAGAGATATTATTCTGTGCCACAAATGGCAAGTAGAACATTGTTCGGCTGATTAAGAGTTTAGAGGACGCCATTCGCTACAATTAAAGACTCTTCAACAGATAATATCATTAGAAACATGTCACGTAGATGAGTTTGGGTGGTTTACAGAGTTTAGCCATAGCTAATGTATTTAAAGGGGACTGGGTACGTATGGAACAGCCCTTACAGTATGTGCTTGGACATGCAGCGACACGGGTGATGGATTCTGTTTGGTCGATGGAACTTGGGTTGTACGCGCTACTGTAGCCGATTCATAAAAAACTGTCAGATGTATGGACGTGTTAGCGCTAGGACACGGGGATCCGTCTACAAAGTGTGACAAATCCAAGTAATGGTGTGTAAAATAACCTTGGAGGATCTACCATGACACCGGTGACCCAGTTTTGGCTCAGGGTTTGGTCCGGTGACCTGTTTGGAGCATGAAGCCAAAGCAATGCAAAGGCCCGGGTATGTCAGGAAAAGACCCTTTAAACGACGACTGATGGGCTCTTTATTTATTTATTTTTAACATATAACTTTATTTAACCCTTTCATGCATGAATTTTGAGAACCTGAATAAAGATTTTTTTTCCTGAGTGTTTTTATTCCTTTTTGGGAATGGAAAAAAAACCCCAATGTGATTGATTAGATTTTTTCAAGAACCTTTTTACAGTTACAAACCCATGTGATTCATTTTACAAGCAAATAAACACATGTTTACTGATAAATGATGTGGGAAAAAATGAAATAAAATTATATTTAATGCTGCTAATGTGACGTGTTCTCACATTTTAACATACCTGCATGGAGATTATATGTAAAATAAATAAAGCATTTTTGTTTATTTGTTTATTTTGAACACTCAAGCATGTCACTGCAGATCAAGTTTATCTCCAACACTTAAGTTACACTAATAGTATGAATTACAGTGTTTGGGATGATGCATAAGTGTCCACTGTGTTGGCTGATGTGGAACTAAAACAATAAAATCTATAAATATACAAGAGAACAGCTGTAGAATAAGTGTCCACTGGAGTGAACACGGTGCATGAAAGGGTTCGATCCAATCTCACAAATACATCAAACATTAATACAGAACACAATATCCTCCTGAGACCCAGCAATGCATTTTGGTCCTCTGTAGGGGACAAGAGTTTCACAGCTTGACTGAAAAAACCAAACAAAACAAAAAAAACACAACTTTTTTTTTTTTTCTTAAAACACCATTTTCCTTGCTTTTCCTTTTTTACTCTTTGTGTTTTGGGTTTTTTTTTGGCTGCTTTTTTACTGAGCTTTGACCATGTACCTGCTTTTTGGAGTTAACCAGGTGCCTAAAAGCAGCTGGACTGATTTAGAAAAAAAGTCCCAAAAAAAAAAAAAACTACCGGGCTAAAATTAGAATACTTTCAACATCCTAAATCTCTTACTGATGAACATTTATTTCCTAAAAACTTCAATTCCACGTGAATCCGTCAGTCTTTTCTGTGATTACGCACCTGAATCGCTTCCCTCGCGCTGAACAATTTCAAACCGTACCCCATAATAAACAGAGCTGATAGGTCATCCAGACATTTTCGGGAATTTGTCGCAATTGCAAATGCAGTGTGCGAAGTGGAGCTCTATGCAGCCACAGTAGCAACAGGCAATGAAGTTATTACCGTGTTTGTGCCGCTGCATGGATCACTGTCGTTATATAAACCTGGTTCATCGGCATACATAGTGCTTTTATAAGAAATAAATACTGTTAATAGTGTTAATTGCACCCATTCATATTTTCTCCAGTTTTATTTTCAATTTTTTACTCGACTAAGATCTATTCTTATGTTACTTGGGGTTTTTTTGGTCTGCATTTATTCTTAACCACCACAGACAGGGTGGCAACTTTTTAGGAGCTTTTTGATGCATATTTTATTTTATTGTTGTCTTCAAATATGTTACTTGAGTTGACCTCCTAATTTCGTTATATACACAACAGTAAGGACTATTGTATTGTATTGTATTCTGTTCTATTCTATGGTAATGGAAGAAAGAGATTCAAGTGCATAATCACAAAGACTTACGGATTCATGATACTTAGGCGATGACTCTGGTTACCGACGCCAAGGAGCTTATGTTTTTGCCGAAGTTTATCTGTTTATTTGTTTGTTTGTGTCAAAATAACTTGAAAAGTTCTGAATGGATTTGGATGAAATTTTCAGGAATTATTGGAAAAAGTTATTAAATTTTGAGAAGCTCCGGATCATCATCTGGATCCATGAATTTTGTAAACAATTCCGTATCATTGCGAGATAGGACCAGTTTCAGCATTTGTGCATATAACTCCACAAAGAATGGTCAGGGCACTTGGGAAAAAATACAAGACGTTTCCAAAAGGTTCTACAAAATATCAAAGACTGATCCAGATAACTGAATAATTACCTCCGACGAGTAGAGTTTGTTTGTTACTTAGCAACATAACCTAAAAAGTTCAGGATGGATTTTGATGAAATTTTCAGGAAATGTTAGAAATGGGACGAGGAACCACCGATTACATTTTGGTGGTGATCTGGATCACCTTCTGGATCCAGGAATTTTTTTTAAAGGTTTCTTTATCATTGGGAGATAGGGTACGGGGGGCACTGAGCTGCCTTGGCGGAGGTCTGCGCTCTCCGAGTGCTTTTCTAGTTTTATAAATTTGATGAAAAATTGGTGACAAAACTCATCCGAATCTTTCAGAACACCAGGTGTAATCTGTAATTCAATCTTTATTTTTCAATCAAACATACCACAACAGCTGTAGAGACGTTTGCAGACTTGGAACTGACTTAGATTTGCGACAAAAACAAGTCAGTGCATATGACGGATTGCTAAACACCCGCCCCCAGACTTGTGATTTGTCGGTATAAAATAGATGTACATTTCACAGCGACTGCTTCAATAACGGACTGTTTTCTCAGTATTGAATAAACTGAGCAAAGCGGCCCTGGCTGTATACGAGTGTCCAATAAAGGGTTAATTGAATAAACTACAATATTTGAGTCAACTTTCTGCTTCAACTTGTGTCCACGCTCCTATACTTGGCAGCCTGTTTTCCCCGTGCAATACGCTCCTCGAGATAGTCACACATTACGACCAATTTACAGCAGAATTAATCAATCGAAAGAAGTCGCCTGTACGTAGCTGTGAGGCATCATGTCTGAAAAGACGGGGGAAAAAAAGCCGATTTGGATCAGCAATAGAAGTCCTGAGTGTGTTTTGCATGCCTTCAGGAAATCTCTCTGAAGTCTAAGGAAGTCCGATCCCCCTCCCACCCACTCCACCCAACACGTCTGGGTCCGTGTTGGCAGCAGCGTGCCAGCAGATTAAGAATTAATTCAGCCGTCAAAGCCTGCTTACCTTGACACTAAGGTGGGCTTCCCCCTCCTCGGCGGCTGATAAAAACAACATCTGCATTGTGTTTGGCCCTGCCTCCGCCATCACAAAGTGACTGTTGCAATCGTCTGAAACGCATCGGGAAGGTTAATCATTTATCTGGAATCCACTGCTGCTCATTTCCATTGGTAGAGATTAGCATGAGCACACCTGAAAGCCCCAGCATGCATCTGGGAAGGCATTTACATGTTCATTACAAGCATCGACATCAGCTCAGTGATCTAGGCCAATGCTTCGCAAACTTCTTACAGTGGAAATATCGTTGTTAGACAAGTACGAACAACTCTCACTGCAGGATTTTGGATTGAAAGAGGCAAAACGTGTTCCTTTGTAAACAAACAACATGTATATTAACTGTGATATGCTCCAAATATACAATTCTGTGTGTGAAATGTAAGCTGATAAGAGAAAAATAAATGAGTATGTCATCAGTGAATAAATTCACCTTTCATCCACTAAAAATAATTGTTTAATCACTCAAATAAAGTCGTTTTGAATAATATAAAACAGAAATGTTCCCAGTATTTAAAAAATATTTGAATAAAATAAGGTCAGAAGTGTCAATTTCATTATATGAATTTATTTGTTTTATATTTCAGCATTAATTCTCATTTTTACCTCCGCCAAGGATGTTATTTTTTTGCCAGGGTTTGTTTGACTTTTAGCAACATAACTGAAAAAGAAATGGATGGATTTTGATGAAATTTTCAGGATATGTCCGCTCTGGGTCATGGAAGAGATGATTAAATTTTGGAGGCGATCCGGATCACCGTCTGGATCCAGGAATTTTTTTAAAGGATTCTTTATCATTGGGAGATAGGGCATGGCAGCACAGAGCATCATATGAGATCATTCAGTGCCACCTGGTGGAGGAAAGTACAAACACATTTGGATGCTCAGAGCCTCCATAGTTACCATGGAAACACCATCATCTTCTACAACACCGATTCACCAGTAAAACCCACGGAGTTGGATCTACGACAGAGGGTGGACGCGCTTGTTTTTTACATTCAGTTTTTGACATCATTGCTGAAAAAGTCACTTTTTCATTAGTTTTCTCTGTTTTTAATATAATAAACTTTGACTTTATGAACATCTACATCACAGGTGTCAAACATTCGGCCCACTAAAGGGTCCAGTCCAGCCCTTGGGATGAATTTGTGAAATGCAAAAATAGATATTAAGATATTAATACATTTAGTTCAGGTTCCACATTCAGACCAATTCAATCCGTAGTGGGTCGAAAAAGTAAAATACTATCATAACCTATTTTTGTCTTTGCAAATGTAAATATTTTCATGTATTGATAGTAAAACAAAGTGTAATTGTCATGTCTGTGCTGTTTGTCTTCTGTTTTGTCTAATTCTGTGTTCATTCTCTGTCTCAGTCTGTTTCTCCCTCTGCCTCGAACTTTGACCTGATTACCTAAACTCCACTCACCTGTTCTCCACACCTGTTCCTCATCACTCTCCCTCTATATAACTACTCCTCTCCCACTTTGAATCTGCCAGATTGTATTATGCCCTGCATGACTCTCGAGCACTTCCTTGTCTTCTGTCTCCTTGTGTTTGACCAGTTTCTGTCCCCGGTTCCTGCTTCTCATCTCCTGTTAAAGATCTGCCTTTGTCTGTCCACGTCTTCTGTCTGCGTTCTGGATAAACCACCTGCTTTTGTTCTGACCTCCGAGTACCTGCTTCAGCCCCTGGTTCTGATCCGCCTTCCGTTCCCTGACCAAGCCTCCAGCCTCACCCCCGTCTTCACAGAGAACCGACCCTGGACTGAACCCGACCTCCCGCTCAGCGCGCCCCCCCAAGTGCCAAGGACCCCCGACCGGATCCCTGGACCAGGATCACAGGGACTCTGTGCACCCATTGGTGACGAAGAGGATTCTGATTCTTGTGTTTGGACTGGTGTTTTGTGTCTATTACAAGAACCATTCAGTAAAAACCGTTAACTTGAGAATTCTGTGTTGGGTCTGCTTTTGGGTTCTTTCCTGGTACGTTACAATAATTTCACAAAAACGTAAATAATCTGAACAAATATAAATAACCTGAGACGCTTTTATGAAAGTAAGTGTAATTTTAACAACATTCTTCTTGTTTCTAAATGTTGTGTATTTGTAGATCCGTTGTGTCTGTGTGGAAATGATAAACTGAAGCAGAATGTTGTGAAAATTACACTTATTTTCCAGTTTGTTAATGTTATTTGTATTGTTTGAAAGGATAGTTTGTAGATGTAAACATTTTCATTGTTTTATTTGACTTTTTTTCACTCTAAAATTAAGAGAAAAGCTTGGAGTTGTTATAATTTCACTGTTCCAGCCCAATTTAGTTGAATGTGGCCCCTGAACTAAAATGAGTTTGACACCCCTGATTTACATGATCAGTCAATTAAATACAGGAGAATAAAGGATTTTCACCAAAAAAAAAAAAAAAAAGCCAAATAAACAGGAAACAAGATAATAAATAGTGATAAATCACTTCAATAAGGTTGCATATGGAGATAAACGTATTCAGGAAGTGCTCCAAAATCAGCTCCGGCTCTTTATGGGTTAATTTATTTGCCTTATTTCGCTAAAGCTAACGCACCTCAGCTGTGAAACGTCCATTTCTTGCCGTCAGCTCTGAGGCAGTAAAAGCGTATTTCCCTTTTTCTGAAGAGGCTGAGGTGTTTTGTGTGGCCACTTTGCTCTTTTCACACCTGGCACTTAAACACACATCCTGACACGAGTACCCGCCGACGCACACATCGGAGCCCGTCCTCCACATACAATGAGAGCGCACGCCTTCAGTCTCCAGCTCGAGGATCGTTCAGCTGGAGGGCACTTGTAGCCATCAGACTCATGACCTTCCTGCGATGATGGCGTGTCTAATCACTGGGCTTCAGGACGACGCCACAAAGGACCCACACCACGCAACATCTGCTCACACACATTCAACTGGGTGGGAGTTTACTTAGTTTCTATTTATAAGTCAATAATACAGGCGTTCGACACTCGTCACCATGTTTGGTTAAAAATGCGATCTCCGTTCTTCGACTGAAGTTTTCTATCGAATCTGGTCCACATTCCTGACTTGTATTGGTATCAGGATTACTCATGTTGTTGCTAATATTTGCCATTTTTAGTCATTTTGTTAATTATTTTGTTCAACTTATTCATGTTTATTTTTATTCATTTTCTTCACCATTTTGTCCCGTTTTTATTGATTTTATCCCAGTTTTGTTGCTTATATTCATTTTGTTAGTATCTATCTATCTATCTATCTATCTATCTATCTATCTATCTTTATGATTCTGCACTGGATGATAATGATGCTACTGTGGTGGTATGAAAATTGGATGCAGTCCTAACCCTTCAGGGTCAAACTCAAGGTCAAAGGTCATGGACCCAAGTGAAAGTCCATATATGACTTCCTATCAGTGTTCAATAGTAACTATATGGATATATGTCACCATTCACATGTTCTAAACCATCAACATATGGACCGTTATAAGTAAAAGCTAGAGCTGCTAAATTCTGGGAAGAAAAAAAAATTACTATATTAAAGGTTGGCCCTCAACAGAGAACTTAAATATATTTGGGGAAAATATATTGTAGCATAATCTTGGCTAAAAGTACCAGATTTAATGCAAGTCCAGTCCTCAATCACATGCACACAGCTCTGTTTACTGCAGGGTTACTGAGGCCACGCCCCCTGCATGCACTCTGCACTCCTCCATCACATGCACAGATGATTGGTTAAACCCTGGAGACCACACTTTAGAGCCTATAGATTATATAAAGTCAAATGAGTTTTTTTAATAATAATATTACGGGCTAAACATATTTGATCTATAATGGTATTACTTAAATTTTTTTGTTCATTAAAATAACTGATTGTTCAAGAATTAAAACTAAAGTTCTGTTCAAGTAAATCTGTTGAAACATCATGTTTTTTAATTGTATTATTTTACATAGATGTTTGCTGATGGTAAAACAAAAATATTTACATTTATGTTTATATATGATAAAGTTTGTTTAAATTACCCACAATTTCCAGTTAATTCCCATAAATTCCCAATAATTCCCATAGAAAGTTTCCAATTTTGAATGCGTCCAAAATTCCCTAACTTAACTCCCCATATAAATTTTCTGGAAATTTTCCACCCCTTTGCAACTCTGGTAAAGGCACACTTTTAATATTTTAAAAAAAAAAAAAAAAATTCAAAAATCTAAATTTGTCAAAACTGTGAACAAACTTTGTCCACATTGTCCCAAGGGAGCGACATACAGAATTTGAAATGAATCTGACCAGTAGTTCGTCAGAGTTTGAAGAAATTGTTCACAACAATGACAACGGCCTTATCAGCTCGTGAGCTAAAAACTATTTTTTCCATGTACTAGATAGACTATTTCAGGCTTTTAGGACTTTTGGGACTGTTACTGAACCTGTTGTCATTTCAACTCTGCCCACAGTTCTAGCACTGTTGCCATGGTAACACTATGCGACACTTGTATCAACATACACATGCTATACATCCACGTAACCAGAAGAATGACACGTAAAATCTTAATAAAACCCATTTTTTCCCATTTCTAGTGCTTATATGGGCTACTACAGAAAACAAGCTGACAGTCTGACACCAATGTATGACATGAATAAGTGAATAAAACTAAACCGTGCAGCGCTAAGCTAACTCTATTATTACCTCATGGCCTTGTCAGCTCATGAGATAAAAACTGGTTTTCCCATGTAGTAGTAACAGTATTTCAGGTTTTTAGGACTTTTGGAACTGTTACTGAACCTGTTGTCATTTCAGCTCTGCCCATAGTTCTATCACTGTTGCCATGGTAACACTACGCGACACTTGTAGCAACATACACATGCTAAACGTCCATGTAACCAGAAGAACATCACGTAAAATCTTAATAAAAACAATTTTTTCCCATTTTTAGTGCTTATATGGGCTACTACAGAAAACAAGCTAACAGTCTGACACCAATGTATGACATGAATAAGTGAATAAAACTAAACCGTGCAGCGCTAAGCTAACTCTAAGCACATCCAACAGTACAAAGATTATTTCTCTACCACTAAAACTCACTGAACGAGACAAAGAAAAGCACAAATAAAGGTCGTATTATAAGCGATGATAATCCTATTTTGTGCATGTGTATCTTCTGTTTGTATTCAGGATCTAGGTCCATCAGGTCAGAACATGTTAGCTCTTGTTTTCCAGACCGGAGTACAGATGCACGACCGAAACAGTCCACCACTCTGGTCAGAAGGAGAAACATTCCAGCTTCTAAACATGACCAGAAACTTGGATATGAACAGGTTTTGGGATGTGAGCGAATATAGCAACGCTGACCTTTTTCAAGAAGGTGCTTGGAGGAATGACAGAGGGAGGCTGTGTTCACACGGTCCAAGTCCGATGCCGACGGAAAACTTCCTACCCTTCCTAATCCTGGGTTAATCGGAGTATGCACTACAACATATAAACAGGAATATGAGAAGAATATTCACGACTACTGGCACAGAAAGCCGCTCTAAAGGAAGGTTGAGTTTTTGAAAGTAACTGCAAAAAACTCATGTTTTTTTTCTTTCTTTTTTACTTTTTCCTCTGAGTTTATATCCACAGGAATGCCAAGTCCACATGTACCTGCTCTACGTTAGGAAGCTCTTACTGGATATTCACCAAAACAAACAGCTGTTTCAAAAACAACATCAAAATAAAAATAAAAATAATACTACCTCAAACGTGCACTTCTTCTGTCCTCTGTTCTTCTGCCAAAGACTGTCTTTGCACTATAGTTTATATATATTATTGTTATTTTGTGTCATTATTTATGCATTACTTGTTCAGAATAAATCACGAAATCAAATCGAACAATCCCTCAAATGTGAATTATGTGCAATACATATAACCATGCAATAGTTTTCCCACCCTGTTCTGCAATAACAATGCAATATTTATTCAATATTTAACAAAAATAGATGTAATATTTTTTATATAAACCTGGTTCATGGGTATACATACTGTTTGTAGAAGAAATACATACAGTTCATACAGTAAATTGTGCCTATTTATATTTTCCCCAGTTTTTCTTTTTTACTGTAAAATCTATTCTTATGTTATTTTGTTAAATTATACATTTTTTGTCATATTTCCTTTTTTTTTTTAGTTTCTGTAATTTTATATTCGCTCTATTCTTATTTCTGTAGCACTGGTGTTTGTTAATACTGCACTGACTGGAGTTCACCTCCTAATTTCATTGTACACATCACAATAAAGGCTATTCTATTCTATTCTATTCTATTCTATTCTATTCTATTCTATTCTATTCTATTCTATTCTATTCT
>JAQQZY010000013.1:10277552-10298505 GCA_030068375.1 Ostorhinchus rueppellii | reverse complement strand
TACTGTACTGTAAATTGTTCTATTCTATCGTACTGTAATGCAAAGTGTTCTCTTCTGTTCTATTCTATCGTACTGTACTGTAAAGTATTCTATTCTCTGCTCTTTTATTCTATCGTACTGTAAAGTGTTCTATTAAATTCTATTCTACTCCTCCTGGAAGGAGGCTGATGAAAAGTTCAGTTTAGTTAAGAGCTCAAGTGTTCTCCGCTGAAAAGCTTAAGTATCATTAAGAAACGGAACCTGAACACCAACGCGGTGCTTTGCAAACCTCTTGCCGTGTAACCTCTTGAAATTAAATGTCTACGTGGAACGGCCTGTTACATGGTATCGGTACGACTAAACCACACCAGCTGATACGAGCAAACGGGGAAAATAGTCAGGGGGGAAAAAATGAGATGATGCCCCAACATAAAAACATGACTTCTCTATAATGTTTTTTTTTTTTTTTTTCGGAGGTGACTGATGGGCTCTAATTCATGCAGCATGTGTGACAAATGCAGAGGGAAATTCTCAAGAATGTGGAAGAAACATGTTTTAAGTGTAGAGTCAACAGTGTGACCACAGTGTACGACTGCTGCGTTCCAACATAATGAAGTAAAGAAACTAAGGTCGCAGAGCAGAAACAATCCCAAACTTTTTTTTTTTTTTTTTTTTTAACTTAAGTCGGAAAACATGCCTCAGCGTTTTTGGATCAAACATGAAACGGCAGCAGAGGCTGGAAGTAAAGTACCCACAATTCAATTCTGTACCTCAGTGGAGTTTTACACTTGAATATGCATGTTTCTCTTTACAATATAATAAGAACATCTGTACTTTCTATCCCTTATGTTTTCAAAATACTCTTAGTATTTCAGTTTTAATGCGTTTAAAGCAAAATATCTTGTTTTGCATCAAGTGTCTTCACGTCAAGACTGATTTCAGTTCAATAAATTCAACAATAACACAGAAGTGAACAAGTCTAGGTGGACCCATCGTTGGATATGACATAAAGGTTAACTCACTTTACTATCATCGCAGGGAAATACAGACAGCCACTAGCATTAGCGATTAGCATGTAGCACATTAGCAGCACAGATGTTTTTGAAGGCACTTAGTGAAGTGCAAACCACTACAACATTATAATACAAATATCTGTACTTTCGACCCCTTATGTTTTCAAAATACGCTAATTATTTCAGTTTTAATGCATTTAAAGAGAAGTATCTCAGATTTTTATGTTGCATCATTCAGTGTTTTCACATCAAGACTGATTTCATTTCAATAGATTCCACAATAACACATAAAAATGAGTAAGTCTAGCTGAACCCATCATCGGATATTACATAAACATTAACTCACTTTGTTATTTTTACAGAGAAATTTGGCCTCAATGTGTAAAACAGACAGCGCCTAGCATTAGCATTAGCACATAGCAAATTAGCAGCACCTGTTAACAACTACGCCACTGTGCCAACATTATAATACAAATATCTGTACTTTCTACCCCTTATATTTTCAAAATAGGCTTGCCTCTTCAGTTTTATTGCATTTAAAGCTAAGTATCTCCTATTTTTATGTCACATCATTGAGTGTCTTCACGTAAAGACTGATTTCATTTCAACACATTCAACAATAACATAAAAATGAGCGAGTCTACCTGAACCGATCAGTGGCTATCACATATGGGTTAACTTACGTTATTATCCTGACAGGGAAATTTAGCCTCTATGAGTAATACAGACAGTGCCTAGTATTAGCATTAGCATGTAGCACATGAGCTGCAGTGAGCTATTATTGAAGGCACTTGGTCATGTGCTAACCACTGTGCCAACATTATAATACAAATATCTGTACTTTCTACCCCTTATGTTTCAAGAATAAGCTTACCTCTTGAGTTTTAATGCATTTAAAGCACATCAAGGCTGATTTAATTTCAACAGATTCAACAATAACACAAAGATGAGCAAGTCTAGCTGAACCCAACAGATATGACTTAAAGGTTAAGTCACTTTATTATCCTTATATGGAAGTTCTGTGTCTAAACAGGCAGTGCCTTGCTGTGAACATCAGGGTTCATAGATCACCAGGGAACCAGGTGTTGAACTGTACCTCATTACAAAAACAGTGGAATATGGAAGCGAATTAGCATCAATAGCCTATAATTAATGAAGTAAATGTAATTAATCTTGTATTCATCATCACCATCACATTGTACAGAAAATATAAACGAGTATCAATGTATATCACCATTAATTTAGGGTATTCATTCAACATTTGAGAAAACAAAGATGGATAATCCACAAAACTGCTTATATTGGAAAAAAAAAAGTAGCTACATTTTGGCGTTTTAGCCCCACACTGCTGAAATATATATACAAATGTATGTATATAAATATGAATATTGTGTTGTTGCTGTTACACAGATGCTAAATTAAGCGCAGATGGTTTATTAAGGACACTATAAATAAACCTGATATCTGAACCGAACTGGAATGAAACTCAATCCGATAGCCAAAATTAAATACAAACCTTTATTGCCACGACAATCGAACAGCGACACGTGCGACTTTAGTTGAAGACAGAGCCAAATGAAAACGTTGCTCAACACAGAGTTTGTTGGAACATGATGTTTTGTACCTAATGTAAACCGCAAATTAGACGCATGCTCTCCTGTGTCCAACCCAAACCCGTATCTGACACAGGACAAAATGTTTCACTACTTTCATTCAAATTTGCTGTTCACCCACTGGGACCCGAACGCGTGCAGGACTCTGCATTAGGCATAATTGTCCTAACAGTTCTGGTATGTACTGTCGATCATTCATTTATCAGACAGGGGTAGTTGTTATTATTATTATGATTATGATTATTATTATTATCATTATTGTTGTTGTTGTGATGCTTCTGATGAAGGCTCCAGGAAGTAGCTGAAACTAGTCAAGCAGGTAAACAAACAACTACTCCTGTCGGATGAATGAATGTTCAACAAAAACTGTAAGTGGAAGACAGTCTGGAACTGTACGTAGATTATTTTATTGACGCTACTATCGATCAGTCATTCCAGTCAACAACAAAATTAATAACAACAAATTGAACTGTGAACATCAGGGTTCATAGATCACCAGGTAACCCAGGTGTTGAACTGCACCTCGTTACAAAAACAGTGGAACATGGAGGCGACTTTGCGACAGTCGTCCACACGGGGTTAACAGCAGTGGGTTATGTCATGACTCCCACAGAGTCCGACATTGAAACATTCGAGGATCCAGCTCGGACCTGGCGAACAGGACTTTTCCACACAGGCAGCTGTCTAAATTGCAACTTGCTCTCTAATCCAGAGAGAATTAGGGCCCTTCCTGTGTACAAGGCCCTCCCCCGGTCAGGGCCCCTGTCCTGTTTAGATTTGTGAGCTTGATAAACCTCGACGGCCAACAGGTCTGTTATGAGTGGGAAACAGCAAAGCAAGGGGAGGAGGAGGGGGGGGGCTACATTTTCTCATAGCCAAAGTCAACCAGGGGATAATACCTCAATCCTAATGGGGCTCAGCGCGGGCATTATCTGGCCTCAAATGTTTTTCCCCCCACTTCCTCTTTGTCCGTGTGGAAGTTGAGTTTATCCAGACTCTGCCCGTCGCTGCTCCGGACCCTGAGCGTCAACCTGTTTGGTTTGGTCGCAGGTAGATGCTCCATGTTCGGTCGACCCCCCTACTCCCACTCTCACTCTCACCCCAACCCCCTACCACCTCCCGCCGGCCGCTGAGGGAGCATGAACTCAATCAGGATATGAGACAAAGCTCTCGGTAAAGTCCCCCTCTTCCTCTCCTGTCATATCCGTGTGCTGAGAGATAAGCCCTGGTTTTGCGTTTTCCCATGATAGCACCAGGGGGATGAGGCGGCGGCGGCGGTAGCCACAGTGGCCTTGGTCTAATGATTACAACCCCAATATGAGCTGACATTGTCGAGGAAGAGCCGTTTGAAAGCCTCAGATTAAGTCATGATTCTTGTTGAGACGAATTAAGGGGGGGCGGGGGGGTGGCGCCGCGAACGGTGACACGGCGACACACACCTCAAGAGCCAGATTGAAGTGATTACAAGGTCATTATACAGCGGAGGAGCTAATGATGCACATTTCAACTTGTCTATCACCAAAAAGAGAAATCATACTTGTGGTTTTTCCTGAGCAACACTCTTCTTCATGAAGGAGGAAGAGAGGGAAAAAAAGAGGCGTCTCTTAATGCAATCATTTTCGCATCAAGAAAAACGTGCCAAAATATTTTCCCGCGAAAGCCCGTCGTATTTGTCAAATTCTCCGCAGACTAATCTCGCAATATTGCACGATGAATATTCCTATAAAAAATGGAGGTGAGTGAGGGCGACGGCGGTGGCGGAGGGGGGGGGCCCTCGTGAGGGTTTTTAATAAGGACAGTTTATCTTGTGTCGACAAAAAATAAAATTAAGACAGTTGTCAGGATCCGTGGGTCTCGCCTCGGTCTCGTCGCAGGTGATGGAATACACACAAAGACGGACGTGGCCCGTTCGCCTGCACAGATGGCGGCGAGGCCTGTTGCTAGACTAAAAGGCCTGAAGAATTTAGTTTTTAATTCCAGATTATTTGCTTTGTTGCCATGACTTTCCCCCTCGACTTTCTGTGGGCAAAGAAACACAAAGGAAACGATAACAGCAGTGAAGGTGGTGGCTTTGGTAGGGGTGAGGGGTGGGGTGCGGGGGGTTGGTTGGGCATGAGCTGGGTCAACAACAAGGGATTGTGGGATAAAGCGAGCTCATCTGGAGGAGATCACCTGGATTTAGTTTGGCTCAGAAAGTATGAAGACGAAGGTTTTGGGCGTTTTAATTGAGAAACCAATATAGAAACGAGCGTGACCTGGACGGAAACTGGAATTTTAGTAGCTCGGAATCAATTATTGTAATTCGTGCAGCATTGTTTTTTCTTTAAATTGGATTATGCTAATGCTAACGCTAATGCAAAAGCCTGATTGCAACCACATGACATTTAAAGCACTTTTAAGGAGCTGATGTTTATGAATATTGTGGCGAGAATTAAACCGTAATAGAAAGAATAAAAAAAAATCATACTAAACATGTGCCAAACACCCTTCCTGATCAGAGATTTTGAAGGTTTTAACGAAAATTCCAGACTTTTTTTCAATCTCATCTCAGACTAATTTAAATAGGAAAGCTACGAAGGGAATTCTGATTTGTTGGATGACAGAGGAACTTTTCTGGGGCTGGACTGAGCTATGGCAGGTGGTTCTTGGTGCCTTTTTTAAAATACGCTTCGAATCCAGTCACAGAAAATAATATTAGACCATCAAAAGTCATCAGAAACAATGGTAATTTAATCAAATACTAACTCCTGTGTGTGTCATGTGACTAAAACAGACAGAAAAGAAAACATGGAATGTCTAACAGCACTGTTTTTATCAGTACGATGGCAGAGATATTGATGTAAGAACTGAAGTGACTTTGGTTTTTATCAAGAAAACATGGATATTAACTCTGAAATTAAACTACTTTGAGATATTTTTGTTCTTTTCATTATATTTGTCCAAACAAATGTACCTTTAGTTGTAGCAGGCATTAAAACAAACAAGAAATTGAAGAAAAAAAGGCTGGTTTAGTCATGTTTTCTGAGGCTGTTCATTGTTACCCAAGCCCTACATACACCCAGGAACATGTTTTTTCCTGGGACATCAAAATTCTTTTTAGTTTTTTGGTTTTTAGTTGCATTTGTGCATCTCTGTCAGGTGATCAGTCAACTTCTCTAACGAAAAAAAAAAAAGGAGTAATATTTCACAAAACTCATCAGAATATCTTGGAATCCGCCGTCGACATTCACTTTAACTCAAGAATGCGCTGACAAGATAACGGTGGCCAAAGGTCAAGAGTGTTGTGCCTTCAGAACGTGTTTTTGACTCATGATGACGCAATGATCGCAGAAACATCTGACAAAGCCTCAGGTTGTTGTGTCTTGTTGATGATAAAACTTTAGCACAGGGTCGTCAAACTGGTTTTAGTTCAGGGGGCCACATCCAGCCCAGTTTAACCTCCAAGTACAATAAAAGTAAAATAACACATAAATAAGGACAACTCTTTGTTTAAGTGCGAAAAATGAAATGAGATTCTGAAATGGTTTACATTCATAAACTACCATTTCGAGTTATTTCTCAGTGGGGGCAGCAAAGTTGATGAGAATTGGTTCCTAATTTCGATATAAATAGTCGGGCTGGAACTTGTAGAACCGAGTAGAATCGCTTTAATCTCTTTGCAACTTGAATATTTGACACAGTTGAACACAAAACAACAAAAAAGTTCATTACAACCTTACTTAAGATGTGCCAGAACTTTTCAAAACTTTTTAAAGTATTAAATGCAGGTTTGTAGATTCAAGACTTTTAAACCCCTTGACGCCAATTGTCGTGAATTCGCATCAATCCCCCTCACTCCAAAATGCAACCAAAATACTATATACTTGAAAGAAAAAAATACAAGTGATTTTATTTTTTTTTTCCATTCAGGCATCAAGGGGTTAAGACCCCACGGAAACCCTGTAAAGTAAATACTGTGTTCACTTGTTTATAGATACTTTTCCAAGTTGTTTTAGTGCCGTGACAGTCCTTGCATTCAGCAGTATTTGGAGTGAAATCGACCTATGCTGTCGTTTAGGTAAGAAGATCGTTAACCTCATAGTACTATAGTGTAAGATGTCTTTTTTTTTTTTTTTTTTTAGGACATAGCCACTTATAAGGGTGCTTAGGCTGGTCTTTAAAGTCTTAAAGTTTGGAATTTTGTTTGTTTATCAGACCTTGAAAAGTCTGGAATTTTGTGTTTAAGTCTTAATAAAGTATGGAAAAAAAGTCACATTTTTGGATTCCGAAATACATGAGAATAGAATCGAATTGAATTTTTAAAAAAAAAACAACTTGATGTCATTCATTAACTGGTTGGTACTGGAATGGTTCTAGTGAAACTTGTTTGTGTGATATTCATGCACTTTCATATGTTTCTTTCATTAAAATACAATTTATTGCAAATTACACATTCATTCATTCATTCAAACATTCATTTACTGAAGCAGTGATATTTAGCTTTTTCAACTGGAATTCTTCATTTCCCAACATGTCCCTGCGGTCTCCATAAACTGTAAATGTTCTGCTTGGGTCTGAATTCTTCATCCATTCAACTCCACAGGTCCATCTTCAACTCTATTTCTGAGTAATGACACCAGAAAGGTGGTTTGGAGCGCTGGCCCTTTAAATGCAAATGAGCCAACTCAGGCCCCGCCCCCTCCAGGTTGTTGGCTGTGCTGCTACTACTGAACATTTTAGGTAATCGGGTCGAAGTTTGGACATATTTTCAGTTTTTAACTCCAACTGCTGCTGATGATAAACAGTTATGTCGTACTGGAGATATGTTTGTCCAAAGTCTTGACCTTATATGGTAAAATGTCGTAACTAGTTATAGACGTAACAAATTAAGCAGGAATTAAAACAGGTTAAAGAAATCCACTCGATTTTGGAGGGGTTCGAATTCAAACTGTGTGAACTATTAGGGTCCAAATACACAAATTAATGGACCACAGACGAATAAAGGTGGGTTTAGATCAGGGGCGCCAAACTCAGGTTAGTTCAGGGGCCACATTTAGCCCAATGGGAGCTCAAGTGGGCCGGACCAGGACAATTCATTCATTCATCCATCCATTTTCTGAACATGTTTTATCCTCGCTAGGGTCATGGGGAGACCAGGAAAATCCTTGCATGACCTTTACATAATAATCCAAATGTCTCACTTTGTTTTATTGTGAAAATATGAATAACCTGAACTAACATGTACAATCTGACATTTATTGAAAAATAAGACAAGTTTCAACGACATTACGTCTCATTTTATTCTTAACACAATGTACAGATCACCATGAATCTATTATTTTGTCAAAACTTAACTTTTTTTTAAATGTTCGACTTGTTCATAGTTGTTCAGGATATTTACATTTTATTGTGACAGTTGTTTCTAAATGTAAATATTTTCATAATGTAATGTGACACTATTGACAAATTACAATATCTAATGCCTTCAGTACAATTTTTTAAATTTTGTAAATTCATCCTAGGGCTGCACGATGTGGCCTAAAACCAGTATCTCGATATTTTTAGGCTGTATCGCGATACACGATATATGTCTCGATATTCTGTATTCCGTATTAGTGCCTCTTACCAGTGCCTCATAAACCTGCCAGTGCCCTTTATTTATTTATTTATTTATTTTTCCCTCTCGCCATTCGCACTCCCTCCCCTCCTAATACGAAACACGCATGTGCACATGCAAGGTTTCTGGATGGGCGGGGGGAGTGTGCTGTTCAGGCTGAGTAAAGGAAGCGGAACTCCGAAGAGAATTACATACAGACGTCTGAAAACATTTACGTGACACTTTGTACTCGATGGTCACGATATAGACATTTCTCATGTGTAACAACCCGCGGTTTATCGAGTATATTCGATATATCCCCCACCCTTAATTCATCCCGTGGGCCGGGTTGGAACCTCTGGCGGGCCGGTTCTGGCCCCCGGGCCGTATGTTTGACCCCCCTGGTTTAGATAAATAAGAGCCCTTTAAAAGTAACTTCTCTATGACACAAAACAGGTACGATCTCAACCAAAAAAAGCATAAAAGTACGCAAAGTCAAAGTTTTGATGAAGTCTGGAATCTTTATTTAGAAGTCAGTGAAGTTACGCCGATATCCCAATACGACGTTTCTGTCAGTGACGCTCTGAGCCCAACCACATGAGACGGACTTTCTGCCAAAACATCCACGATACCAACTCGAGTAAAAAAAAAACCAAAAAAACCAAAAGACTCTTTCGGCCCAAACGTGACAGTGACGCAGTAGTTCCCCCTATTTTTTTATCAGCGCCCAAGAATTTGTGCCGGACTCTTATCGTCTGACGCGGCGCGGGGTTTTTCTCCGAAGCAGGCCACTTCAGAGGGTGTTGGAAAAGCTCCTCTCCGCTAGGTAAACACTCAGGCCTGAGAACAGACTCTTTCTCTGCTCCGTCTCCAATAATCACACCGACCCAACCACCACCACCACCGCCACCGCTGCTCCTACCTACCCTCACTTCTTCTCTTTTTTTCCTTTCTGGAACATACCAACATACCCCCCCCATCCAAAAAAAAAAAAAAAAAAAAAAAAAAGAAATCACCAGCTTTCAGCACACACTACCAGCCTATCTCTCTGTATACAGGACCCTGTCGGCCCGTTTCCTCTGTCAAACACCCCCCTCTCCCACCCCTTTTTTTTTTTCTTTTTGTTTGCTTTACTGTAATCATTTCGCTGGCCCAGAAACGTGTGGGTGTGCTGGCAGCGGTACAAAAACGAGAGGCAGAGAGAAAGAGAAGTTACATGGGAACTGAGTTAAGGTTGAATATTTATTAGAAGAAGCCATCTGGCGTCGCAATGTCTGTACAAAGAGGGCTTGCTCTCTTCTTGTAATAGTCCTCCTCCTTCTCCTTCCCTGACTTTATCTCTCTCATTCTCTCTCCCATTTTCTTCATTTCCCCCTGTGTCCCAGAGAAAATATTCAGCTCCAACCACATGCTTGCAGAGCCTTTCACATAATCACAGCATTATACCATTTCAAAGAGTTGCTAATCAAAAAAAAAAAAAAAAAAAAAAAAAAAAAAAAAAGGGGGGGGGGGGGGGGGGGGGGGGGCTGCATAGAGATATTTTAGCCTAAATGGTTTACTTTGCCGCTTGGGGGAGGAGGAGGGGGGGTGATTGTGACATGCAGTCATCACACACCTCATGTTTGTTGAAGCCACTTGAGGAAACGCACTGGAAGCTTCCTCCAGTGTTTGGTTCTGTTTCCTGGTTCTGGTTCGTTCTAACATTAAGAACCTAAGACACGGGTTCAATCGGATAAACGGAGACAAGGATCGAAAAACAGAAGTCCCCAAAAGACGTGACGCACACACGCATCACCTCAACAGAAGGAAAGGCATTTCATGTACAAGACGAGTCAGAGTGTTTGACATCAAACACGAAGCGCATTAGAGCAGGGACGGAATAAAAACGACAGGCATGAGATCCAAAAAGAAATTACAAATGTAAATCAATGAAAACATGTGATAGAATCTACATGAGGTTGTATCAGATAGGATTAAAATGCTGTAAAATACATTAAAACTTAAGATTTGTGTTGGAATGTGTCATTTTCTGGAAAAAAAAGGTACTAATGAGGTATGAATTAGCATTAATTAATGCAGTAATACATGTTAACTAACAGTTATTAATTATAAATGCATAAAGAATGTTTTTATGTGACACATGATTATCATTTACTTTATATATTATTAGTAACAATAGCTTATTAGACGTATTAAACATTTACTAACAGTTAATTAATAGTTAAGTACTTTGTCCAGTTATAATTTACTCATGGTGTTCGTATTAAATAATACATTTAATTATAATCCAAAGATGAAAACATACAACAGAATCCACTCAAGTTTTATATAAATGTCATTTTCTGGAAAAGGTTTTATTAATTCACATTAGTTAATACAATAATACATGTTAACTAATAGTTATTAACACATTCCTAGTTATTATTTACTAACACATAAATAATCTTATAAGTTAAACATAATTATCATTGCGGTGTTTTATCATTTACTCAATACATCATTAACATTAGCAGTAAATATAATATTTTGCATTAACTAACGGTTAATTAATAGTTCTGTACTTTGCCTAGTTATCATTTACTAATGCTGTTCATGTCAGTACATTTAATAATAAAGTTTACTTACATTATTATTTAATCAAAGATGAAAACGTGACACAATCAACTTGAAGTTATGTCAAATATGTTTTAAATGCTGTAAAACAGATTCAGACTTAAGCTTTGTATTGTAATGTGTCACATTCTGGGAAAAAGGTACATTAATTAGCATTCATTAATGCAGTAATACATGACAATTAACATTATTAGCATGTTATCATTCACTAACACAATCTTTATACAAGTTAATCATTATCGTTGACATTACTAGTAGATGTAGTATTAAGCATTAACTAACTGTTAATTAACAGTTATGTACTCTACCTCATTATCATTTACTAATGGTGTTCATGTTAATACATTTAATTAAACCATTTACTTTTTATTATCTATTTAATATTAGTTAAACCTAGATATGAGGTGATTATTATTAATGAAGTAATGTTCATTTTCACATTTTCACTGTAAATTATCTATTTATTTTTGTTATAAATGAACTATTATGGCAACATAACATTATATTTAATGTTCTTGAATGTTCCATGTGTTGTTGTTAAACATGCACATCTGCTTTTTGTCACACATATTTTTTTTCTTTTTCCCACTGAGGAAAACAATAACTAAATAGAAACAAATATGTGTTTGGATCAGATAATACAACTGAAATGACAATGAAAAGGGGGGGGGAGGGGGGACGACAGCGGCATGATTTCCAACCGTCGCAGTCTTTAACCTTGAAATGAATAACAATTATAATTAGGATTTTTAATGTTATGATTATTAATAGTGACGTTCAAACCATCTTGCGGCTCCATGAGATGTTCAGAGATGTTTCCTGCACTGACATATTGTGGAATGAATGTGGAAATTTAATAGGAAGGCTTGAATAATACGCCGAATTCTCATGGAACCTGTTAGATTTGAAGTAGAATAAAGTTGAATCACAATGAGCCTCAACGTGTGCGTGTGTGTGTGATTAATTGCATATGTGTGTTTGCACCATCACACTGTGTACAAACCGACTTCCTGGTTGAAGCTGCAGGAGTCCAGAGGGAACCAAAGGCCACATTTCGCCCCAGAAGTCCCCCGGGAATGTTCGGCGTTCCCGCAAGAATGAAACCTCCTCCCAAGGGATTGTGGGTAGTAATACACGAGCGTACGTATAATAATACTGGCTGAACAGCTGAGTGTATAGAAGTGTGTGCGTGTGTGTGATCAATTCCACACACGGACTGAAAAAACAGCAGATTATGTAATAGTCCAGACTCTAACGCACACATGCTCTTCCCTTTCTTTTTTTTTTATTCTAGTCGGATCCAGGATTAAAGACACCCTGTTCAACATAACTGCATCCTTCAAACTGACGATCGATAATCAATCATAGACGTTTAAGACGAGGAAACGCCGCTAAACCAGGAAAAATAGGCGGAGAAATGTGGAGGTTTGAGAAAATAAACATTAAAAAGTTCATTATAGAGCATTCTTTTACACAGTCACGACGAACACGTACAAATTAATTAATGTATGAATTAAGGATAAACTCATAATCTATACATTTTGTTTTCATGTATAAGCATTTGGTTCTGTTTCGAGATATTAAAGTAAGATTATTTTTGTTTGTTTTGTTTCGAAACAAACTTAAATTCATAAAAATAGGTGGAGAAATTATGAGCTTTGACAAAAAAAAGACAGAAAATTCAGAATTGCACTAAATGTGAAAATTATTTACTATATATGATTATTTCAGCAGTGCACTTATAGATATAAAGACTATTCTACTTCAATGTACAAGTTAATACATGTATGACTACATTATTATATTTGTGAGGATAAACTCTGAACATGTAGATTTGGTCATATTTTTCATGTTCCGTAGTTACCATGGAAACTGTCATCTTCTCCAACATTGATTCACCGGTAAAACCCATGGAGTTGGATCCATGACAGTGGACGGACACACCGGGTAATTACACATTTTGCTGAAAAAGTCACTGTTTCTTCTTTTCTGGATATAAAAATTTTAAACTTGTTCTGAGTTTTAATGAACATCTATGAAATTAGTACATGAAATACAGGAAAATACCTGATTCTCGCTGAAAAAAATGCTCAAAATGTAGAAAAAACTTTCAACTTTAATGAACATCTACAAAATTACTACATTAAATATAGGAAAGTACCTGATTTTCACTTAAAAAATGGCAAAAACTAAGAACTTTCAACTTTAATCTGTAAATTAGTAAATCCCTTCTTTTCTGGATATAAAACTTTAATCTGAGTTTTAATGAACATGTACGAAATTAGCACATTAAATATAGGAAAATAACTGATTTTCACTTTAAAAAATGGTAAAAACTTTGAAAAAATGTTCAACTTTCATGAACATCTACGAAATTACAACATTAAATATAGGAAAGTACCTGATTTTCACTTAAAAATGGTAAAAACTTTCTAAGAACTTTCAACTTTAATCTGTAAATTAGTAAGTTAAATATAGAAAAGTACTTAATTTTCACTGGGAAAAAAATGCTAAAAACTTAAAAAAAAACTTTCAATTTTAAATCTGTAAATTAGGAAGTAAATCCCTTTGTCTTCTTTTCTGGAAATAAAAACTTTCAACTTTAAACTGCGTTTTAATGAATATCTACAAAATTAGCACATTAAATATGGGAAAGTACCTGATTTTCACTTCAAAAATGGTAAAAACTTTCTAAGAAATTTCAACTTTAATCTGTAAATTAGTAAATTAAATATAGAAAAGTACTTTATTTTCACTGGGAACAAAATGCAAAAAACTTTTTTTAAAAAAAACTTTCAACTTTAAATCTGTAAATTAGTAAGTAAGTCCCTTTGTCTTCTTTAATCTGAGTTTGAATGAACAGCTATGAAATTAGCACATTAAATATTGGAAAATACCTAATTTTCACTTAAAAAATGGTAAAAAAAACCCCAAAAAACTGAAAAAACTTTGAATTTTAATGAACATCTATGAAATTACCTCATTAAATTTATGAAAGTATCTTATTTTCAATTAAAAAATGGTAAAAACTTAACTTTGATCGGAGTTTCAATGAACATCTTCATAATCAGAACATTAAATATCGGAAAATACATATTTTTCACTTAAAAAAAACATTGAAAAAATGTTCAACTTAAATCTGTAACTTACATTAAATATAGGAAAATACATGATTTTCACACAAAAAATGCTAAAAACTTAAAAAAGAAAACAAACTTTCAACTTTAATCTGTAAATTAATAAATTGAATATAGGAAAGTACCTGATTTTCCCTGAAAAGTGCTATAAACCTTTAACTTTATTCTGAGGTTGAATGAACATCTTCATAACCAGTACATTCAATAGCGGAAAATACATGATTTTCACTTAAAAAAACAACTTTTAACTTTAATCTGAGCGTGAATGAACATCTACAGAATTAGTACAGGAAATACAGGAAAGTTCCTGATTTTCACTGAAAAAACGCTAAAAACAAAAAAAAAAACAAAAAAAAAACTTTTCAACTTTAATCTGTAAATTAGTAAATTGAATATAGGAAAGTACCTGATTTTCACTGAAAAAGTGCTAAAAACCTTTAACTTTAACATCTTCATAACCAGTACATTCAATATTGGAAAATGCATGATTTTTACTTAAAAAAAAAATAGAGGGCAAAATATTAGCGTAAATGATGATAAATCACTTAAAAAGGGTAAAAATAGAGTCCGATTCCTTTGGGAAGGACCATAAATGCACCGTAGGGTTAAAAATGAGTTAAAAATGGTTGAAATTGAACCCTTATCTTTGGTTGTCGATGACCTGATGGGCGTCCAGAGTTAAATAAAGACATAAACTCTTCCAACTTTTGTACATATTAGAAAAAACTTCAAACTTGGACATTTAAAAGCTCCTAAATGACTGCTTTTCCATTCGCTGTCACGAAAATATGCAGAGTTATTTTGGGCTCGGCGTTTTTCTGAAGCAGAAAATAGTTGGCAGAATAAACTCTTTCTGAATAAACAAAGCTCGGGAAAGTCGGAGCAGCTCGAGGTGACCTGCGCTGACACGGCCACCGAAAATAGTTCCCTAATAAGTGAATTTAACCGATTTTCAAGGTTAGACGTGGTCATTACTCGGAGACGTCTTTACTTGGAGGCATGTTCGAGCCCCGCGTGGAGAAAAAAGTCCGTTAAATGCTGGTTTAATTAGATTATATTTAGGCTTTTGACACGGGGAGCCTCATCTTCAACAGGGACATGAATTCGTTGCGGCGCTTGAAGAATGTATTTATCTGAATTCCAAGGTCAACGCATCGGACACCCAATCAACTCTGCTGTGTTATTAGCGCCTTCAAAGCGTCAATAAAGTTTGATTCATCGACACCACAGTAATTTCGCAATAATGTTACCATGACACTTCAACACAGCGTCGAGGAAAAATGTGACGCTCCGCCGCAAACATACGAGCCGTGCCCCGGGTTTGACTCCGGCATGAATCGCTTGGAAGGAACTCGTCGCCAACTTTGGTGGATCTGGGTCTTAATCGAACCTCGGAGTTTACTTAATTTAGCAGGGGGGGGGGGATGTGGAAAAGTATGTGTGTTTATGCGGAACCTCCTCCCACCTTCATGATAAAAGACACGGAGATGGTCTGGAAGCTGATCCCCACTTTCAAAACAAAACAATTATCTGAACGCGTGACATTCACCAGAAGATCCGAGTGTTTGGATGATGGGTGTTCCCGACCCTACGGATGAAAGCCCCCCCCCACCCCCCCGGGAAAACCTACATGTATAATGATCCGACCACGGAATTCAGGCTTTTAAATGTTGGAGTTATCGGAGTTGGAACGGAGCTGGACTGAAATGTGTCATTAAAACACACGAGCACATGTTGGAACAGAATCTGCTTCCAGGGAAGGAACGGGACGACAACAGCTGGAAATACAGGCTCATCATCCATCTGTCATCCATCCATCCATCTGTCATCCATCCATCCATCTGTAATCCATCCATCCATCCATCTGTAATCCATCCATCCATCCATCTGTAATCCATCCATCCATCCATTTATTTGTCATCCATCCATCTATCTGTCATCCATCCATCCATCTGTCATCCATCCATCCATCCATCTGTAATCCATCCATCCATCCATTTATTTGTCATCCATCCATCTATGTCATCCATCCATCATCTATCCATCTGTCATCCATCCATCCATCTGTAATCCATCCATCTATCTATCTGTACTCCATCCATCCATCCATCCATCTATCTGTCATCCATCCATCCATCTGTAATCCATCCATCTATCTATCTGTAATCCATCCATCCATCCATCTGTCATCCATCATCTATCTGTCATCCATTCATCAGCCATCTATCCATCATCTATCCATCCATCATCTATCCATCCATCATCTCTGTCATCCATCCATCTGTCATCCATTCATCAGCCATCTATCCATCATCTATCCATCCATCATCTCTGTCATCCATCCATCCATCTATCTGTCATCCATCCATCTGTCATCCATCTATCTGTCATCCATCCATCATCTATCCATCCATCCATCTGTCATCCATCCATCCATCCATCTATCTGTCATCCATCCATCTGTCATCCATCCATCATCTATCCATCCGTCCATTCATCTATCTATGTCATCCATCCATCCTCCTCCATCCATCCATCTATCTATCTGTCATCCATCCATCCATCCTCCTCCATTCATCCATCTATCATCTATCCATCCGTCTGTTCATCCATCTTTCATCTATTCATCCATCCATTCATCTGTCACCCACCCATCCATTCATCCATCCATCCATCCATCAACAATCTGTCATCCATCCATCAATCCTCCATCTGTCATCCATCCATCCATCTATCCATCAACAATCTGTCATCCATCCATCCATCCTCCATCTGTCATCCATCCATCCATCTGTTCATCTATCTATCCATCCATCCATTCATCTGTCATCCATCCATCCATCAACAATCTGTCATCCATCCATCCATCCTACATCTGTCATCCATCCATCCGTCTGTTCATCCATCCATTCATCTGTCATCCATCCATCCACCTATCCATCCGTCATCTATTTATCTGTCTGTTCATCCATTCAGCCATCCATCTATCTGTCATACATCCATACATCCGTCCATCCATCCATCCATCTGTTCATCCATCCATCTGTCTGTTCATCCATCCATCTATCCATCCATCATCCATCCGTTCATCCATCCATCCCCTGCAGTAGTGCACCTTCCCTTTGCTCTTGGTTCCTCTCCTCCTCCTCCTCCTCCTCCTCTTCCTCCTCTTCCTCCTGCTGCTGATGTTACTAAATAATGACACGTCTATCGTCCCAATCTGTCACACCTACACAGTCTGAGCAACGGTCTCAGCGGCTGAATGAGCCGCTTTTCAACTCCGTTTTGTAATAGTAATGACTCAGACGTGTGCGGATGCTGAACTTTGGTGCCACACAGGCCTTTTTTCCTGTTTCAACACCGTCTTTCGGAGGCTTTAACGGCGCAGCGGGCCCCTCCATACAATAAGTCACACATCCACACATACACAAACAAAAGCCAGAATTAACTGCATTAACTTTAAAATTTACTGGATTAATTGAAAGGATTTTTCTGCATTATGAGTGCTATTACTGAGAGCAATATAGTTGCATTAGAATGGAATAAATGAGTTGGGGATGTTTATGGAATGTCTTGTAATTTGCAGGTACACACCATGCATCCCAATTATGGCAAAATAAAGCAAAATGAAATTTCCATCTCCATTCAGGAATATGAATGTGCAATTTTATGAGGGGAAAAAGGTGCCAAAGAGGTAAGTACCTTGCCAGCACCATGAAAAATGGCACCAATTAAAGCTTAACTTGCTTGTTTTCTCATAACATACATGTTTTCATAACTCTGAAATCAAATAATTGCTCCTCTTTATATCGTACACAATAAAACTGGAAATATGGCGGTTGGAGGATGCTCCTGAATATTTTAGTGAGATTTCTGAGGAGCTGCAGAAAAAAAAAAAAAAAGAAAGAAAAAGAAGAAGAGAAGCAGAGAATGTGGCAAAGTGAGATGCATATGCGAGGTTTCTTGAAGAAATCCGAAAGGAAAAAAAAAAAAAAAAGTGCCTCGTTTATCTTTTCGGGCTCGTAAAGTACACATGATTTCATTTTTGTGATTAGATGCCAAAAGCAGCACGCTGGTCCCTCACAGATTATATGAAAACAATGTGTTTATGCCTTAAAAATGAGGAGTTTTGCCCGAAGGCTGTTGGAAGTTTCTCGTCTTTCCGTCCAGCGGGTTCGTCGGAGGCTGCAGACTGTGTCCAATCGGGAGCGTTTCTTAAGTCGACTCAGTTTAATTTATAGGTTATTGTAATTATCACCGCACTCAAGTACAATTGGTGGTTTATTACTTCAGTGGGTGTTTATATTACTCCACCCCAACAACTGCCGCGCACACAAACAACTCACACACACACACACACACACACCGGACTGATGTTAATCAATTTGGAGAACTGCCCAGATTGTTTCAACTGTCATCACCAGCCGTCAGTCGACTGCACCCGCACAGGGATTTGAGCATCTCCGGGGGTGGGGTGGGGTGGGGGTGGGGGCTCTCCAGTGCACGAACACACACCAATGCACAGCCACAAAACACTTCAGATTCCAGGGATCATCCCATCCAACACCAACTGCAGGCCTCCGCTTCCACTTCCTCCTCTCCAACAAGTTTTATATGTGACAGAAGAACAGAAGAAGCAGCAGCACACGCCCACCTGAACCCTTTAATAACCTCTCATCCACTAGGCCTATCAATACGTGGAAATAATAGAGGTAAAAATACGGGTTCTCTGCTTTTTGGAAGCATCAGATACGAGCCATTTGGACGCTCAGAGGCTCCGTAGTTACCATGGAAACACTGGCATCTTCTACAGCATTGATTCACCAGTAAAACCCATGGAGTCGGATCAGTGACAGTGGATGGGGGCATAATGAAATGGGGAAAAAAAATAACTAAAAAAATCAATAAAATAAGTTGTGTGAACAAATGAGCCACAAACTGAACAAAAATGAACATAAAATATGCAAAAAAGTACAGAAAAATGACTAACGATGTACAAAACTCACTATAACAATCAATAAAATTATTAAAAATGAATAAAGTGTCAAAACTTTGCTAAATAAGGGACTCATTTGGACATTCAGAGGCTCCATAGTTACCATGGAAACATCATCATCATCATCTACAGCATTGATTCACCAGTAAAACCCATGGAGTTGGATCAGTGCCAGTGGATGGACACACTGGGATTATGTTCAGTTAATGAGAAATTCTGATGAAAAAGTCACTTTTTTTTGGTTTTGGTTATAATAAACTTTGAATTAATTCTGAGATTGTACGAACAGGCACATGATTAGTGAATTAAATACAGGAAAAAAAGATGATTTCCACTGAAAAATGCTAAATTCAGAGGATGATATTAGAATAAATGGTAATAATCACTTGGAAAATGTTAAATGTGAAGGAAAACTGTGAACTTACTTTTATTAAATATAGCAAAATACCTAAAAAAAAAACTAAATGTAGCGGATTATGTTCAAATGAATACTGATAAAGCACTTGGGAAAGATTAAATGTCGAGAAAAAACATGACTTTACTTGAATTAAATGCAGCGAAATACCAAAAAAAAACAGAAAAAACCCCCCAGAAAGCAGCAGATTATATTCTAACACATGTTGATAAAAGTTAAATCACTGGGGAAAAGTAAAATATAGAAATAAATATTCATTCTTCCTGTAGTTTGATACATGACAGTGTTTGTAGACACTTGTTTTTATGTTTAGTTGATATATTTTGCTTATAAACTCACTTTTTCTTTAGTTTTTTCTGTTTTGATGTAATAACCTTTGAATTAACTCTGATGTTTTACGAACGTCAGCATGATGAGTGAATTAAATACAGGAAAATAGATGATTGTCACTGAAAAATGTAAAATTCTGCAGATAATATTTGAATAAATGGTGATACATCATTTAGAAAGGTGTCAATGTCGAGGAAAATCATGAATTTACTTGAATTAAATATATTTAAATGCCTAAAACACTGAATGGAGCAGATTATATTGTAATAAATGTGGATAAATCACTTGGGAAATATAAAATACAGAAATGAATTCAGTTTTCCATGTCTTTTAACAAATGACAGTGGTTATAGACACTTATTTTATGTTCAGTTAATGTTATATTTGGGCAAAAATAGTCCCTTTTTCTTCAGTTTTCTCGGTTTCGATATAATAACCTTTGAATTTACTCCTGATCAGTGAATTAAATCTAACAAAACACATGGTTATTGCAGCGTTTCCATTGGTTTATTCCATTTGTTTGTTAAAAGGTGTTTTATATCGACTGTCATTTAGTAAAAAGGGTTTAAAAAATGAACATTTCATGATTTAATATCATTAATGCTTCCTTTTAAGTTCAGTTAATGATGTATTTTGCTTTTTAAAAAAGTCAGTTCTCTTCATTTTGACATAACCCTAGTATTTACTCAATTAAAAAAACCAAAAAACTATATTACAGATATTTCATCATTTAGAAAAGGTTTGTTCTGTTACATTGTTTCACCAGTAAAACCCAGTTTAACCATGACAGTGGATGGACACGCATGTTTTTAAGTTCAATTAATGATAGATTAAGCTGAAAAAGCCACTTTTTCTTCAGTTTTCTCAGTTTTTATACAATAACTGACTGTATTAACTCTGAGCTTTTATGAACATACACATGATCAGTGAGTTAAATACAAGAAAATACATGATTTAATTGAAATAAACTCTGATAAATCATGTTGAAAGTCAAATATAGAGAAAAATCAGCTGGAAGTTGCAAAAAAAAAATCATGATTATTGCAGTGTTTCCAATCGTTGGGTCCATTTGTTGTGAGAAACTGTTAAAAGATGGTCTGAAATAAATAAATATATGTATTTCATGATTTAACGTGAAGTCCAGCTTGATTTTATGTGCAGTTAATGACATATTTTGCTTATAAACTCACTTTTTCTTCATGTTTCTCTGTTTTTATACAATAACTGACTGTATTAACGCCGAGCTTTTATGAACATCCACATGATCAGTGAGTTAAATATA
>JAQQZY010000013.1:10243397-10254514 GCA_030068375.1 Ostorhinchus rueppellii | reverse complement strand
TTACCGCAATGTTAACGAAAATTTCAAAGTGATCCAGAATGCAGGATTTCTTCCAGATCATCCTCAAAATTTAATCAATTCTTCCTTGTGTCATTTCCAACAGTTCCTGAAAATTTCATCAAAATCCGTCCATAACTTTTTGAGTTATGTTGCTTTTTTAGTTATGACAAACAAAGTGGGATGGATGGTAACAAACGCACAGTAAAACATAACTTCCTTGGCGGAGGTAAAAATATCATCAGAGAGTTCAGAATAAAGAGCTCTGAAGACACTAATGTATTGGATCGTAGAGATATGAACTGAGTGTATTACAACAATGGGCCAGGGGATTTATGTGACCACTAGAGGGAGTAGTGAGTCACTCTGACGGTGAAGAAGACTAACCACAAGGCCTTTGAAAGCATCAGAAGGTGGTCAGATGGGATGAGGACCACTAAGACTACATTCAGACAGCAGGTCTTAATGCACAATTTAGATTTTTTTTCTGAAATCAGATTTTTTTTATGCACTCGTTCATATTAAACGTTGATTATGATGTCTATCAGTTTTGAGTATGAACTGATTGTGAACCTTGAAGTGGCCTGAAAGAGGTACCGACATATTACATGACCACGCTGTCACGCACTGTATTTACAGAAGTGGATATATTTTTTCTGCCTTTCCTCCTCCTGGTATGCAGAATTGTGACATTTGTTGTATTTCAATGACATAAAGGTCGGATAAATGCGAACTGGTCATTCAGACTGAAGTTGCGTTGAAAAATATGGGATATGTATCAGATTTAGGTCCACATATGAAAGTGGTCTGGGTGGGATTTGAAAAAAATCAGATTTGTGCTGTTCCAGACTGTCTTTAACAGATCAGATACAGGTCACATATGAGCAAAATTTGGGCCACATTTACCAGCTGAACTATCCGAACTTCTAGAGTTAAAGAAAAGAAGTGATAAAAACAGAAGCATTGTTGTTTCCTCCAGCTGTAAATGAAAAGAAAGGAGTTTGATGTTGAAATGGCAGCGTTTCTTCTACATGGGAGTTTGATTCTCAGGCTTCTGAAGGTATAAAGTTATTATGCAATGTTATTATCATTGTCATTTGTTGATCCGTGATTCAGACTAGGCTGTGGGGGTTCTGACCTCTTTTGAATGATTCCAAACAGAGCTTTAGTGCAACTATTGACACACAAATCAAAGAAAACGGAGGTGTTTTGTGGTGTTACTGTGGCTGTTCTGTCTAAAAACAGCGCTAAGCTAACAGAGCTACAATGTAAACTATCGGCTGATCAACAAGTGAAGATTATAAGACCATTCCTTTGAGCAACAGTCAAAATAATATACAGTAATAGACTAAGCTATGAGTTTAGTTTGAAGAAGAAAACCTGATGATACCATATAATACAAATATGTGTAAACAATGAACTTTATACTTTGTTTAGTGAGCGATACAGTCTGTGGATAATGGCGTTGATTCATAAGTGTTTTTGTCAGTCTCAAGGGGGCTCGTGTAAAACTCCTCCCTGATATTGAGTTTATGTAGTACCAGAACTACATAGAACCACCTTATGCATAAATATGAGGATAAATATGTATTTTGTGTCTTACTGTATGCACATTTTTTCTCAGAATCGACTCCGTCACCATAGGTTTTCCTTTTGTTGGTTATATTTCTCTGAATATAGAAAGAGGACGCTAAAGATCTGCCTCAATTCTGGACGATATTTGACAAAACAGGTCCCGTCAGACTGTAAACTGCTTAAATAAACCTGTTTGTTTTTGACTTACCCGGTGGAATGATGTCCAAACAATGTCACAACCACACACCGTCATGTTTTCCACACCTCTATGAAAAATAGAGAGCAGTCATTACTTTCATTCTCTGAGTGCAATTTCCCTGATCCTACAATTTGCAAACTTCCTGCAGCACATTTTAATTATAGGTATTGTGCCTTGTGTGCAGATAGAAAGGTTCCTCATGCAAGACCGAACTCATGTTTCAGTACGAGGGAAAATCCCACGTCGCTTGTACTGTGGATGTTTGACCAGAAGCGGTGTATTCTGTGTGCGCTGTGGCTCTTGGGTGTTTATATATGGCTCTAAAATATGTAAAAATCAGATTCTATAGTTGTGTGACGCATGCCAGTTAACAATGACATACTGTCTGTTTATATGTATTAGGAGGAAATGATTTCATATTTAAAATACAGACCAAAGATGTAATCATCTTTAAAAATCAGATTACCAGAGTAGTGAAGCAGTGACCTTTGCAGAGTTAAAATGGTAGTTTCTGCTTTTTATTACAATTAATAGAAACTACGACTAACTACAGTCAAATTAGACATTACAATATAATGTAGTGTACTGATATAAAGCTGGAAAACATGGAAGTAAACATGGAAGTAAACTTATTGTGTGTAAAATTTGACTTGTTTCCATTTTTGGAATCTTTAAAATTTTACGTTCGATTTAGCCTTTGAGCAACTTTAATGGTTCATGATGCTAAACCGAATTTAAAAAAATAACATCTATATATTAAAAAAAATGAAAGAGTATACACAGCATACAAAATAAAGTGTCCATGATATGAATTATAAAAACAGTAAAGCAATAATATGACTTATATAATAGCAGTGTTGTAGGAACAGTGAATGAGACTGCAATAATGGCAGTACAATGAATATAAAATTGTGTATATAGGATAATTAAATTGCTTGCGATGAACTAGTGACATGTCCAGGGTGTACCCCGCCTTCACCCCTAAGTAGCTGGGATAGGCTCCAGTGACCCCCATGATCCTATGAATGAATGAATGAATAATGAAATTGCTGTCATGAGGTGACAGCAGAGCAAAGTGTTATGAACGCAGCCTGTTTGTGGTTTTTATGGATTTTTTTTTTTGTTCGTGCAGTGTTTTGTGTCCTGTGTTTTTTTTTCCTGCCAATCAGGTATGCAGATCTGATGTGCCATTACACCACAATGATTGGCTGATTGGTTTCCACATCCGACACATGATTGGCTGCAGACAGGACCGCCACCAGCAAAAAGGCCAAGATGGGGGCTGTGCAGTGGCAGCAGGCGTCGGTCCTCATCCTCCTCTATCTCCAGCCACCTTTGTTTGTTCACCGTGTTTAGTTTTGTTTGTACAAGGAATCTGAGCTGTAAGGGTGGGCCGCCACTTTTTGTTGTTCCGTTTTCTCCTGTTTTATTTAACTTTAGGAAGTAAGTGTTCTATCTTTTGTTTGTCTTTTTTTTTTTTTTTTTTGTTAACTAAGCTTTAATTCCCTTACTATAGGACACCTTTTGGTTGTTGGAGTGGCCTGGGTCCACCCTGAAGCTAGTAGCTCACCTTTAGCATGGTTTCTTTTTTTGTGAATAAACATGTGAACTTTGTTTTTACCTAAAATTAGTGTTTGTGGCTGCTTGGGGACTTGGGAAGAGGGGGCCTTTTTATGTTATGCCTCAGAACCCCTAGACCGGGGCATAACACAGTATAAAGAATAAAATTAAATGAACAACGATTATATTTCTCATCTTCTTCATATAGTAACATAATAATAATAGTAATAGTAATAATAATAATAATAATAATTTGCCTTTGCCTTTAAGTAGCTGGGATAGGCTCCATGCGACCCCCGGGACCCTAGTGAGGATAAAGCGAGTTCAGAAGATGGGTAATAATAATAATAATTATTACAGTAAACATATCTTTTTTTAGCTAGTAAACAAAACAAAGTAAAAACTTAACAGGTGCCACACAAATAGTCCTATGACTTTATGCATTAAGAATGAGTGAAATTCCACCCATTTTAGGAAAAGTCTAACACAACTGGGATTCAGTATTTTATCAACAAATAGTAATATACACCTGAAAATCAGCCCTAACATAAATGTGAACTGTTGGCGTTTTTAATGTTGAAACAAAGACTAAATTCAGAACTACTTGTGCACATGTAAAGCTAAAAAAAAAAACAACTGTAAAATGACATTAAATCAAAACTAATGTAAATACTGGTTTGCTATGTGAATGTACAGACTGATCTCAGAAAATCACATTGTATGTCACATCAGTTCTTCTGGTGTTTGGTGTGCTATATGTACACGTTTTCCTCCTTTTGTGTATTATTCTGCATTTGCTCGCGTGTCAGTTTATGCCAAGCTCTCCGGTTCCCGTATCCCTAACTCTGACCCTCAGTGCGTGGTATTTGATGCTTAGAATGCGTACAGATAACATGGCAAATAGAAGTGGCGTGTACATTTACGTGATTTCACGATATCACGTTGGAATGTGATTCCAGCTTCTTTCTGTTTGACTTTTCACCATCGTTTCTCCACATTCATCGACCCTTTTTGTCTTTTTTTTTCTCTCCATCAGGCAGCGTCTCATTTGGACCTTTATGTAAGATCAAAAATACTCCATGGAGTCTGGGACAGAATCACTATGACCCAACTTAACCAAGTGATCACACTGAATTGTTGAACTATGCTGCAAAAAACAAAAACATGCCAAAAGAAAAGGAAAAATTTCACTTTCCAGTTTTTTTTCCTCTTCACTGTACGATTGTTGGTGTAATGGAATTCCTTTTGGTCATTATCTGATCATAATATGTAAAGAGATGAAACGGATAAAATGCTAAAATTAGGAAACTCACGTCAACACATACTGTCGTATGTGCTGGGGGGTTTTTATGGGACTTGGGGACTTCCTGGTTAAATAGAGGTTAAATAAAATGTTTTTGTGGGCATGTTTAATAGAAATAGGTACCGTAACATTTTAAAAAAGCACCCAAAAAAATCGAATATTTTTGTGTTTAGTCACTATGACGATTTATTTCAAAACATAGAAAACAAAACATGAAAACTATATATTAATAAACACGATAAATATAGTAAAGGTATTCTCAATAACAGTTTACACCCTTCGAAAATGCAAAATATCATATATTTATTTATTTAGAGTTAAAATACTTGAACTACAAACTCAACCAAGTGGCTGGTATTTGACTATTTTGTGTTTTATATCATCATCTGCTGACATCTGACGTTCTTCTGACAAGAAATTTAACACAAAAAAGGTGTTGAAAGATGATTTATTGTAGCCACAATCTGTTTAATTTACAGTTTTACATCCACACTGCTCAACATACACACAGACTTCAACTAAACACCAATATTTTCATGTGACAGTTCCTCTTTTTTTTTTCCTTCCTCTGTGTGTTGTATATTTCTTGTTTTCTGTCTCTTTTGCTGCCTGTATCCAACTAATCTGCAACAGAACCCTAAAAAAAAATTAATCAGATGAAACAAACTAATTTAACAGTCTTAACAGTAGTTTTCAGTTCTGGTTTTCTGCTGCAGCATCTATTTCCTTTTTAACAGGCCGTAACATGTTGACATTCAGTTTAATACTGTATGTTCCACCAATATTTTCTCTTGACAGTTCCACTTTTCTACACCGTCCGTCTTCCCTTCTGTCATGTGTTTTTAGTGCAGTTCTCTCAAATGTAGCGTAAAGAGAACGGGCACTCGCCCAGAAAAAGAAGGAACCAGTTTTTGCGAAAAGTACCCAGATAAGTTTCAGGTCAATCCAGAAAAAACACGCCATAGAACCAGTCAGGAACACTGGAATTTCAGAGAGAGCAGAGGAATGCTGTGTTGTCGAGTTTTTGTCACAGCTGCAGGCTTTATCTGTTCACAAAGAGAAACTGACTTGGGAAGTGGAGGGTAAGCGCCAAAGGTTAGGGATGTTTGAGTCCTTTATTTACAGACATTGGAATATACCGGGTCTGTCTGGGTCCAGTCTGGCAATTTCAGCCTCATCTTTAAATGGTTCCTAGCACTCTATTAAGACTTCTTTGAAAGAGTCAATGTAACACTGATATTCCAAATTGTCACCACCAAGGGGAAGTCTGACATCAGATGTTTTTTCAAAGTAAACCTCAGACATTTATTTTGATAGTCACCAAAAATAACATCTTATAATTGTCACATGCTTCTCTTTACAATATTGCAAATAGAAGATAACAATATTACCTGTTTTTTTGGGTTTTTTTTATGGTTTTTGCTTTGTTTTGTTTGTTTTGCAAGTTTGTTGTGTAATTTGTTTTTTGTATTGCTTTTGTGTGTTGTTTCATGTCTAAGTACATTCATCCATCTTCTGAACCCGCTTTATCCTCACTAGGGTCACGGGGGTCACATGGAGCCTATCCCAGCTACTTTAGGGTGAAGGCGGGGTACACACTGGACAAGTCGCCAGTTCATCACAGAACATGAACATCTAAATTAAATTAATCTTAATTAAATGCAAAATATAGAGGATATTATTCTAACAAATGAGGATAAATCACTTAAAAGTTAAAAAGAGAGAAACATTCAAGTTATTAGTTATAAACTATATAGACAAAAGTATTGGGACAAGCCACGTCTATAGCTGTAAGACATGAGTGTCAAACTCATGGACGTTCAGGGGCCACATTCAGTCAAATTTGATCCGCAAAAGAAAAAACAAAATAATATATATAAATAATGTCAACTCCAGCCTTTTCTCTATGTTTTAGAGTGAAAAGTAAATGTCTATTATGGAAATGTTTTCATCTATAAACTATCCTTTCAAACAATGTGAATAACATGAACAAACTGAAAAAATAAGAGTAATTTTAACAGTATTCTGCCTCAGTTTATCATTTACACGTTTATTATAACTTACTGATCACAGTGGATCTACAAATACACAAAACATTTAATAACAGGCAGAATATTAGTAAAATTACACTTCTTTCAAGACATTTCAGGTTGTTCATAATTGTTCTGGTTATTCGCATTTTGTGCAGAATTGTACTTTGTTTTGGTGTAAATACATGAAAGTGTTTACATTTACAAAGACAAAAATTTGGAGTTGTCATAATTTATATGGTATTATGTTCGGGATTTAGTGATCTGACCTACGTGAGATTGAATTGGTCTGAATGTGGAACCTAAACATCTTAATAATAATAATTTTTGCTTTCACAAATTCATCCCAAGGGCACAACTGGACCCTTTAGCGGACCAAATTTGGCCCTCGGGCCGCATGTTTGACACCTGTGCTGTAAGATGTCCAGTTCATGCTGATTTCAGATCTAAGTACATAATAAGGCACTTATTAACCTTTAAGGCTGTGTTTGTATTTTAGATTTAGGAAATACCAAAAACAGTTAGTTATTACTCATTATTATTATGTAGTAAATGCATAATAATTTCATAACGGTTCACTGGAATTATGATAAACCGTCTTATTATTGATATTAAATCCTTTTAAATTGACATCAACAGTTATTAAATGTTCCTTTTGCATCTCAAGTGTCCAAAGTACATTTTATGTCTAATTATGTTATATCCTATTATATTAAATAATTATTATTATTATTATTATTTTTATTATCCCGCCCCCTGAAGGGTAGGCAAGGGGTATTGTTTTGGTTTGCTTTGTTCATTTGTTAACACTCTAGCAGCAAAACTACTGGTTGAATTGGTTGAAGTTCAAGTTTTTTAATGAATTTTTACCATCTTTTTCTTCGCCTATTTATTTACAAATGCGCAAAATTTCAAATGTCTGTAAAAACATACATTTAGTTTCAATTTGCTTCAAACTTGGCACACATGCAGATGCTATAATCATCTGACATCAGCACGCATAGACATGATGACATCAGCTGGATCAATGCCAAAATAAGCTACAATATGTGTGAGGGGGCGGGGTTTGTTGTGCCTGGATCCACTTGTTACGACTCTGAGGTGTGAATGCGATAAATCCCCTGAATCAAGACCGTGATGAAATAGTGGACGTGACCTGCTTTCTCCGCTTTCGGGAAAGGAAATCTGGGCATTTATAAACTATGTGGACATAAATATTGGGACACATGTCTGCAGCCTGAAGACAACCTGTTCATGCTGATTTGAGAAAAATCAATATTAAAGGTGGGGTAGGTGATCCTGCAAAAACGATTCGAGTGGGCTACATTTTGAAAATCTACGATTAAAAAGTCCAAATCCCGTTGTTTAGACATCATCCGAAGCCACGCCTCCAGAGTACAGGAATAAGTTTAATGTGACGATGATGATTTTTAATTTTTTTTTTTTTTTTATGAAATGTACCTTACCAGCGGAAATACAGATTTCACTATTAAGTTTGTCGGCAGAACAGCCCCAATTCATACCGATCTGGCTAACGTTACATTCCCTTGTGATTTACGTTAGTGATGAAATACTTTGCCGGGGAACTTTCCACTTTCCTCAAATAGCTAATATAGCTAACCAAACTCTGGCTCTGTTTCATGTATAAATGCCCCGAGCCTTTGAAAACGCGTGATTCATGCATGAAAGAGGAAGGCGGGACAAACTGCAGTTGAGTTTGACAGACATATCACTGTTCAATCATTTCTATGGGTCGGTTAAAATGATTGGCTGGTGTTTTTTCAGTCCTGGCCGTTCCAGAGGGGACTAAAATGTTTTATTTTTCCTGTTACAGCGTTTAATTCATTGGCTGTAATCGGGGTGTGAAGGAGATTTTAAGCAATACAGTAAAAAGAAATTATCCAGGAAAACATCACCTACCCAACCTTTAAAAATCAACATATTTATCTTAATATTAAACTGTATTATGACATTTGTCATTATTGTTTCGAATCTTAAACCCCAAATCCCCTGAATTCAACATGTCCCAATACTTTTGTCCATATAGCGTACTATGCTACGAAGCTAATGCCCTGGGTGGTTATGGGTAAAAACCTTCCACATTATGATTCAACTTTAAACCCCTCTCTTCTCACCTGAGTAATTGGGTGCAATCACCTCAGATCCATTTTCATTTCAACACTGTTTACAACCCCCCCCCCCGTTCCTTCCTTCCTTCCTTCCCCTCCCCGCCTTCCGAAACGTCACCCCCGCCGTGTCGCTCGGATTGCAGGAAAGTGGCGTCCTCGCTCACTTGAAGGCCTGCTCTTCAGAGGTTCACATTCAGTAGGAGTGTGCCAGGGAAATATTTGCTTTGAATCATCAGAGGACATGATTTCATTTAAAGAGCCCTTTGATGGAGGAGCGCACTCCTTTCCTTCGCCTGTGATGTGGCTCAGCTGAGAGCGGAATCATTCAGAGTGCTGAAAGAGTGATACCGGTGCTTTTGTGTGGAAGGAGTGCGTGCGTGCGTATACGTGTGCGTTCGAACCGTGTATGTGAGCGGGACGCAGATAGAGCCGTGATGCCAACTCATGTACATGTCTGAGAATGCGCCGCTGCACGTTTGTGTTTACATTGATTAATATGCATGTATACAGTATGCACATGTAGATTTGCTGTTTTTGTGCATGCGCAGCGGCATTTGAATATTTGTATTTGTGGACGTGGGTGCGTGCGTGTGCATTTTAATTCATCTTTGTGTTGCATTTCCATTTCTGGTCCGTTTCCAAGTCAGTAAAATAAGTTAACGCATCAAATATAATATCAGTCAGATAATATCACTGTTCTGCCTGCAAAGAATATGAACATTTAACGTGTTTAACGCTGATTCCTTTCATCAAAGTCGGGCCTAAAAGACAGGATGTGGAAGAAGAGCCTCTGGTTGTCGATAAAGTCTACAATACCTGGTCAAAAAACATTTTAAAAACCCAATATTTATCTGGAACGTCATTATTTTTGACAGAATATTAATTCCTACCATGCAATTTCACAATAAATGTCACAACATATAAGCGTCCAAATATGGAGCTTAACAAGCAAAGGCAAAAAAAATATATAAATTTCTTTAAACAGTGAACAAACTTTGTGGACATTTTCCCAAGGAAGGTATATAAACAATTTTAAATGAATCCGAGCGGTCGTTTCATCTGAGAGAATGTTTGAAGAAACTGCAAACGAAGACCACGACAGACACGAAGATGAAGATGATCAATATATAGTTTCAAATCAATATATAGTGTCTGAAATCAATATTTTGTGTTTGAAATCAATGTGTGTTTGATATAGTGTCTGACATGAATATATAGTTTGAAATCAATGTCAAATCAATATATAGTGTTTGACATATAGCGTTTTAAATCTGTGTGTAGTGTTTAAAATTAAGATAGTGTTTGATATATAGTGTTTGAAATCAATATATAGTTTCAAATCAGTGTTTGAAATCAATATATAGTCCCTGAAATCTATGTATAGTGTTTAAAATCAATATGTAGTTTCAAATCAATGTTTGAAATCAATAACAATCTACGTATAGTATTTAATAATATAGCGTTTGAATCAATATATAGTGCCTGAAATCAATGTATAGTGTTTAAAATCAAGATAGTGTTTAATATATAGTGTTTAAAATCAATATATAGTTTCAAATCAATGTTTGAAATCAATAGTGTTTAAAATCTATATACAGTGTTCGATATCTAGTGTTTGAATCAATATATAGTGCCCGAAATCAATGTATAGTGTTTAAAATCAAGATAGTGTTTAATATATAGTGTTTAAAATCAATATAAAGTGTTTGATATAGTATTTGAAATCAATATATAGTCCCTGAAATCTATGTATAGTGTTTAAAATCAATATGTAGTTTCAAAACAATGTTTGAAATCAATATCAAGTGTTTAGAATCTATATCATGTTTGATATATAGTGTTTGAAATCAATATATAGTTTCAAATCAGTGTTTGAAAATCAATAACAATCTACGTATAGTATTTAATAATATAGCGTTTGAATCAATATATAGTGCCTGAAATCAATGTATAGTGTTTAAAATCAAGATAGTGTTTAATATATAGTGTTTAAAATCAATATAAAGTGTTTGATATAGTATTTGAAATCAATATATAGTCCCTGAAATCTATGTATAGTGTTTAAAATGAATATGTAGTTTCAAAACAATGTTTGAAATCAATATCAAGTGTTTAGAATCTATATATCGTGTTTGATATATAGTGTTTGAATCAATATATAGTGCATGAAATATACGTATAGTGTTTTAAATCTATATGCAGTGTCTGAAATCAATGTTGTGTTTAAAACCAATAGATCGTGTTTCCAGTCAGCATCCAGTGTTTGGAATCCACCCTATAATCCATGTGATCAGGGTTTGAGGTCACTGAAGGTCACATGTTCC
>JAQQZY010000013.1:10169800-10191760 GCA_030068375.1 Ostorhinchus rueppellii | reverse complement strand
TTGATCACTGTTTTTGTCATTTTGTGCGTCTTCATCCACTGTTACTGATGCAACTCACTGGTGAATCCATGTTGTAGAAGATGACGGCGTTTCCATGGCAACTATAGAGCCTCTGAACGTCCCATTGGGTCACATGCGATGACCATGAAAAGATGAAAACCTGTATTTTACACCAATTATTTACACGTATTGATTGGATTAGTGGATCAACAGGTATTAAACAGTTTAGATCAGTAGATGGTTTTGGTCGGTGTTGGATGTTTACGGGCTAAACATGCTACAAAATAGTGCAGATAATATGGTTGAAATCGGTCCAAATGATGGAACACGGGTTGTAATAGCAACATGCAGATAGAACTGTTGAATCCCGAGTGTCTGAAATAATTAATATTTTGTCCACAGATATGATCCATGACTTCCACTGGTGGTTAAGGATGGGCAGACTATACATCTTTGAGTCGCTGAGAAGTTAAATTTTCCTTCTGTTTGGTCGAAAATATGAAATCTGTACCAGTGCAAATACTGCGGAGGAGCTGGGATTCCACTAAACAACTCCTGCAGCTGTGGTTCAGCAAGCAAGGAGCGCGAAAAAGTGAGTTTATTAATGAGTAATGTGAGCAAGGCAAGAAGCATAAAAGCAACAAGAAACATAAAAGCATCACATGAAAAGACGAGTATCAGAAAAGATTAATAAAACATCGACACATGAAAGCACGTCTGCAAAAGTGAGATTCATGAGTGGTTTAGAAGATGATACTTCGTTGTGTAAAAGTGCTTAACAGAGCAAAAGACTGCTATTATAATAGTCCGCCTAGGTGTCTTCATGTTTTCTTTGCAATAAAAGTCAATCTTTTACACCTTTGTTTTCAGGACGAACCAAATTTTCATTGTCTGGCCATGATTTTTTATCATTATTATTCATAATAAAGGCTTAAAACTGTGTGTTTTAGTCAAAAAGAAAAAAAAAACACTTCAGGTTTTTAGCACCTTTATTACCAGAAACAACTGTAAAACTTTTTGAGATTCCGGAAATAAACTTTCAACTGTTTTATATCTGCTCAAACATGCGTTTTGGTGTTCCGTATACATATCATGGCTTCATATTTTTGGTTATTTCCAGGCGTGAAAGCCTTTAAAACAGTTCATTTCTACTTGTAAGAAATCAAAGTGCTGTAAAGTGTTCTATAGTGTTGGAAAGCTCAGGATCTCAGCTTCCAGATGCTGTTTATATTTTGTGGACAGCACAAATGGTTCCGGAGTTACAGTGATTTGAATGCTGTAGCACCGGAGAGACTCCTGTTGTTAAAGGGTTAAGACGTCAAGGTAAACCGGCCCAAGTTCTGGTTCCATCCATATCACGGCTCAGTAAACCCCCAAATCAACCCCAGTCCGGTGGCATAAGCCATGTAACCACCCCAAACCGCCAAAGGACAAACGTTCACAGTCAGTTGTTGTTTGCTAATGCTATTAATTGCTAATTTTATAGGGATTTGTGCCACTAAAGCAGACAGGGGCCCGACAGCAACTTTAAACCCAGGGGCCCCTAAATGGATTAATCCAGACCAGATGAGTCCGCGATGGGGACTGATGTAGGCCAGTTATCCTGGTGTTGACTAAACCTGTTTGACCTCAGTGGTCGCAGTAACTCAACCCCCAAAACACTTCCTGAATCTATTAAGTCTGAATCGCAGCTTTAAACAGGGATGTTGAATGTCAATGGATTAAATACAACTAACGCAAAACAAAAGCACGATACGGACAAACTTTTGTAGACGAATATAATGCATATCCTGATGTTTTACCGGTTTTTTGTGTTTCCGAAATAGATAGGGAATTCAAAAAAACAAAAAAATGGGAGAAAAACAAGGATGGATATTTGTACTTTGATTACAACTGCGATTTCTACGAATTTACGACAATAAAAAAAAAAAAAAAGTGGTTTGGTTAATTATTTGGTTCCATTTTGTAGTGAATTAAAGTCTTATCTGATCTTAACCCTTAAAGACCTAAACGTTATTCTTCCTTTCTCTGAGCTTTTATCAATACCTACAGGATTAGTAAATTAAATGTTGAAAAATACTTGATTTTCACTGAAAGAAAAACCCAACGTTACAATAAATGGTGATAAAGCACTTAAGGACCGTTAAATATTTTAGCCATGCACTGAAGAAAATGTTCTGAGAGGTTCTTCCCTTGAAACAAGGAGTCATTGGTTAATTTTGGACTTGGGGTTCTTTGGTTCAAAGTTTTGGAAGTTGATGTGAAAAAAAAAAATTTGTGGGAAGCAACAGGTTCAAACGTATTGTGCTGTTGTCACCATTGGACTGAAATGTTTTTATTAAGCATAGTTTTGGTTCAGAAATGTCTGGATTATACCTATTTATGATGTGCATGAACTGAAAATAAGAGCGTCATTTATTTCATTGAACAGTTTAACGGAATGTTTTGAGAAATATTAAGTCACATTACATTTAAAATCACGTATTTATTACATTTTCAAAGAATTATTCAGAATTTTATGCCATAATTATATACAAGTTATGTATATAAGGAGATGTTCATGTAGAAAATGACAAAGGAAACTGATGTAATTTATTTGTTCTAAAAGCTTTAATTTAAATGTATTTAATTTTTTTTTAAATCCTAGTTTTGTAAATATTGAGTTATATTGCCATGACTACATTTTTTTTTTTTCAAGGAGATGTTGATTTGGAAAATGACAAAGGAAACTAGTTTTATTATTTTAAAATAACTAATTAATTGATTTCAATGCATTTGATTTTTTTCAATTTTGCAAAAAAACAAAAAAAAAATTGTTACATTATTATTATTAAAATCCAGAATTGGTTAAATTTCAAAGAATTTATTTTCAGATTTTTTTTTAAATATGTAGTATATAGACAGGAGACAACTTTGAGAATGACAAAGGAAAATGGTGCATTTTATTATTTCAAAATCACTGATATTTTCATTTTTGGGTTAAATTTTGCACATTTTTCAAAATAATATTCGCACTGATGAGTTCAATATAACGCACTTTGAACTCTTCAGGTTCAAATAAATAGAAATATTGTACATGTAATTACGTGTAGGTGGAAGGTATAACTCGCAGACAGATGTCAGATTTATACACAAACATGAGTTCAGTTTAGTCCAAAAAGCCTCCGACTTAGAAAACAAAATGCTAAATATGTTGCAACTGTCCCCGGTCTCCCCTATTCCTGAGGCTGAACACCACCTTGGAGCGCCACCAGCGGCCGGAGTCATTCATCTGATAAAAGAAAAGCAGTCCTGCCTCACTGAGGTGTATGAAAGAAGCATTCGTGGTGATGCAGGTTGTGTAAGAGTGAAAAAAAAACAACTCTGTTTTGTAGAACCGACACTCCAACAGTCTGGTGTTTTCTGGGCACTTCCTGATGAAATAAATGAGTTGTTTGAATTACCACTTAATAACAGGGTTGGGGCGGATCGCTGGAGACGCCGTTCCCTCGTGGTTGCTGGACTAAAGGTTCAGCCTGATGTTTCCACAAATTAAAAATCCACTTGAAACCTTGTGAAATCAGGCTGCGGTGCGCCAATACCTGCTCAGTCAGGACTCCTGGGTCGGTAAAATTCCAGGTCGGAAAAATGTTAACAGAGCCTTCGACACTTCAGCCAGGCGCAAGTATTTGAGGGTTACGCTCCATTTTCCTCCCTCTCAGAAGTAGTAATTTAAGGAAAATAAGTTATCTCACTCCACTCAACGTTCCTCAGGGAGCCAAGAATTTCATATTCAGCTTCTTTTTTTTTCGCAGCCTTTTTTATGTGACGATGATGAAACCTGCATGAATAACAGTCTTTCTTTAAATTATACAACAGGATATGTTTGACTCAAGACCTCAGTTTACAGCACATGTAGGTTTATTATTGTATGTTATCTGTTCAGGCATAAAAAAAAAAAAACTATTTTCATGGAGGTTTTTGCTAAAAACTGTCTCTGATATTACTCTGGATGCTAAGTATTCTTAGCTCGGTGTCATTGATTAATATCGGCCTTATGGTTCTTCGGTTATACATTTCGGAACTTAAAATAACACAAATTTAATGGAAATGACATTAGAATTCTACAATAAAGATGGACTCGCGTAGAAATGTTTTTATTAAGTATAGTTTATGGTTAAAAAATGTTTAGATTATACATATTTATGATGTGCTTGAACTGAAAATAACAGCAATATTTATGGAATGCTAATGATAGTGTGATATCGTTAGCTTAAGTCATAGTTTTTTCAGGTAAAAAACCAACGATGAAAAATTAATGAACCATGTTTGATGAGCAATGTTATGCAAATATTATAATAAGACGCGGCAATTATGCTACGATGCTAACAATATGTTAAATGTCATTGCAAAAACAGCGGACAATTGAGGTGGATTTGCAACAACAGTCTACAGTTCGTTAAATGTTTTTGGTAACCAAACTGTTAGATCTTTGAGCTTCAAAAGTATAGTTTCTATGCAGATGAACTAGAAAGTTTTATTTAATCAATACAAAACCTGCAAAAACAAAAGCAAACATATGCATGTTGTTGTTTAGTAGGCATTTTGTGGAGCTATGCTAATGATAGTGTGATATCGTTAGCTTAAGTCATACTTTTTCCAGGTAAAAAAAAAACAATGATGAAAAATTAATCAACGGCGTTTGATGAGTAATGTCATGCAAAAATTATCGGAAGACTTGGCAAATATGCTACGGTGCTAACAATATGTTAAATGTTGTTGCGAAAACAGCGGACTATTGAGGCGGATTTGCGACAACAGCCTACAATTCGTTATCTGTTTTTGGTAACCAAACTGTTAGATCTCTGTTTGAGCTTCAAAAGTATAGTTTCTACGCAAATAAATCACAACTTTTTATTTAATCAACACAAAACATGCAAAAACAAATGCAAACATATGCATGTTGCTGTTTGGTAGGTGTTTTGTGGAGCTATGCTAACGATGGTGTGACCTTGTTAGCCTAGTCAGTCTTTCGTGGAGCTATGCTAATGATAGTGTGATATCGTTAGCTTAAGTCATATCTTTTTCAGGTAAAAGTCCAACGATGAAAAATTAATCAACGGTGTTTGATGAGTAATGTTATGCAAATGTTATTATAAGACTAGGCAAATGTGCTACGATGCTAACAATATGTTAAAAGTCGATGCAAAAACAGCAGACGACTGAGGCAGATGTGCAACAACAGTCCACAATTTGTTAACTGTCTTTGGTAAGTTAACTGTTAGCTCTCTGAGCTTCAAAGGTATAGTTTCTATCGAGATGAAGCAGAAATTTTTATTTAATCAACACAAAATCTGCAAAAACAAATGCAGATGTACGCATGTTTTTGTGTAGTAGGTGTTCCGTGGAGACAGAGTCCGTGCACATTAGTGTGACAGTGTTAGCCTCATTGCCAGTCATACTTTTTTTTCAGGTCATAACTCCAAAAATAAGACTTGGGTATTTGTTTGGAAGCTAACGGTATGTTCCATGTCAGTGGAGTATTGAGGCGGAGCCGCTCCAACAGTCCACAAGGGGTTAATGCTGTGTAGTGGCTGGAGCTCTTAAGCGTGTCAAAGTGCTTTCTACCTTTCCTACCGTCACATGGGCTTTAATCCCGTGCTTAGACTCGTCTCCTGTAACTGGCGGGGATCACCGCCGGCCGTTAATCGACTCTGAAAGCTTGGGCGAGGCAAACTTCAGCGGCGACCTGACGACACCGCCACAACAGCCAGCCTCGGGAGACGACCTAGCATGGAATTACCTCTGCCTCTGCCCGGACCTGTTCTTTCTGAGAGGCACTGCTGTGTGTTTAGAGGTTGTAGGGAGGATGAGGGGGGGAGGGGGCTGGGGGTCATACTTGCCTTGACCACGGGCTGACTGCTCGCCCCCAGCCTCTGGCGTCGGTGTCAGGGAGAGGTGAATCGGACTATCTCCACTCACAAATCTATCCCCGGAGACTCCACAGGCCTCGCACCATCCCCACCTCCTCTCCCACCTCGCGCAAAACATCCTTTTAGAGGGGGTCTATCGGCCATTATGTCCCTCCTCACCTCTGTTGCCACTCTGGCGGGGCGCTATCTGAGGGGAGGAGAGGTGCGACAACGCCACTAATCTTTTTTTTTTTCGTTGCTTTTTGCCCTGCCCATGTCACTCTCTGAAGCTGCTCTCCAAGGACGACTACCTCCACAGTCAAGGTGACTCCGAGTTGAGTTTTTCATGGACACAGACCTGGACTACCGGGGTTTGAAGTGGTCATTTAGCCCGGAATTGAGGGATAACTTACATGTTAAGAGAGGAAATCCTCTGAGTTTCCTTTTTCTAACAGAGCGCCTACCTCACAGTGGGTAAATGGAGAAACTTGTCAAAAGAGAAATATCACAGGAATATAAAGTTAAGTTCAAGTTAGATGTGAAATGTCAGAATATTGGAAGAAAATTTCCACAAAGTTAATAATGTGAGATACTACAGTAATATAAAGTTACATCATAATTAGTGTCAAGAAAGGTAATATGATCTGAACACTGCCATAATACAACAAAAGTCAGAATATTACAAGAAAAGTGCAGTATTTTGCAGTATATCTCTTAAAATAAGAGAAATACTACAGTAATATAAAGTTACTTTAAAACTGTAGTATAAAAAAAATGGAACTGAGGTGTGGAGGGACTGAATATTGGAAGAAAAGTGCAATATTTGGATTAAAGAAGTCATTTTCCATGAACGAACTTGTCATAATGAGAGAAATATGAGAGTAATATCATGTCATAATTATAGTGTGACAAAAAGGTTAAATGACATGAATGTTATGGTACAACAGAAAATGTCAGCGTATTGCAAGAAAAGTGCTATAACTTGATTTAAAAGGTCATTTTGCATAAACAAATGTGTTGTAGTCAGAGAAATATCACAGTAATATAAAATTACATCATACTTTATGTTAAAAAAACATACTATGACGTGAATACTGTTATAATACAACAGGAACGGTCAGACATTTGGAATAAAAATGCAATAGTTTAATTTTAAAAAAAGTCATTTTGCATAAACAAACTTGTCATAATAATAGAAATATCAGAGACATAAAACTACGTCTTAATAATGGTGTAAAAAACGATCCTATGATGTGAATAATACTACAATACAACAAAAAAAAGTCAGACTATTGAAAAAAAAGTGCAATATTTGGATTAAAAAGTCATTTTGCAGGAACAAACTTGTCATAACAGAAATATCACATTAATTATGGTGTAAAAACGATCCTATGATGTGAATAATACTAGAATAAAACTGAAAATGTCAGAATATTGCAAAAAAAAGTGCAATATTTACATGAAAAAGTCATTTTGCAGGAACAAACTCGTCATAATAGAAATAGAAAAAAAAGCACTCTGATGTGAATAATGTTAGAATACAACAAAAAACAGTCAGACTATTGCAAAAGAAAGTGCAATATTTTGATTAAAAAGTCATTTTGCAGGAACAAACTTGTCATGATAAGAGAAATATCACATTAATTATGGTGTAAAAACGATCCTATGATGTGAATAATGTTACAATAAAACTGAAAACGTCAGAATACTGCAAGAAAAGTGCAATAATTTAATTTTAAAGGCCTTTTTCTTTTGGTTGCTTTTGCTCCGCCCACGCCACTCTCTGCCACAACTACCTCCACAGTCAAGGTGACTGAGTTTTTCATGGACACAGACCTGGACTACCGGGGGTTTATGAATGAGAGGCCTTGCTTAAGTGGTAATTTAGCCAGGAATTAAGGGATAACTTGCATTTTAAGAGAGGAAATCCTTTGAGTTTCCTTTTATAATAGAGCACCTACCTCACAGTGGGTAATTGGAGCCAGATGTTGCTCCATGCAGCATTAAAAGCACCTCTAAAGGAGTCGCTTTTTTTCCCTCCCTCCTTCATCAGCTTCGCGAAACATCTTGAAATTCTGTCATCATACGGGCTTTTGTGCGCCGTGCGCTTGTATGTACTCCTGTGTTTGAGCCACATAATCACATTAGCTAGATTTAATCTAAGAAGAGGCAAATTATGTGCTTTTCCCATCAAATTTAGCCGCATGACGAGCGCCGTGCAGAATCGGCAAGTGCAACCCTTTCCCAGAGTGCTTTGCATGGATGCCACAGGACTGGGAAAAAAAAAAAAAAAGAGACAAGGGAAGGGAGAGTGAGGCGAAGGATGAAAGGGAAACGCTAATAATGTCTCACATGTGTACTGGCAAATTGTCTGCTAACACCGGCGAGAAACACACTCACTAACCGAGGAACGTGGCAGCAGCCTCCTAATAAGCAACATGCACTATTTATGATCATAAAGCAAGGGCAGGGAGGGTGAGCACTGTCAAAATAAAAAAACATGTCAATCTTCGCTCCCCACTGTTGCTGGAGCTCGTTGCTTGTCTGTTAATGCACTTTTTTTTTTTTTCATGTTTGCCTATGATGTACAAAGGCGGGAAAAATCACATCAAACCCGCGGATTCCTTAAACTTCTACATGTCTGAAAGAGGACGGGAGAAGGGAATCAAAGGGAATATCAAAGTTGGGAGAAGTACGGCGAATACGTTTGTGAAAAGTAAATATTTTGTTCTAATGGTTTGTGTGTTTGAGCGAAACTCCAACACGTGATGGAAACCAGAGGCGGCACAGAGCTAGGTGGGGACGTACAGTTAGGTAGACGAGAAGAAGGGGATAAAATGAGGCCAAGCTTGGTTTTTAATACTTCATAGGGCATTGAAAATTCCCTCTGAATTTCCCTAACTTCTCCCCGCTCTGCGCAATTATGCATGTTTATTCATTTTGATTAACGGCGATGAAAAGTCGTGTCCGCCGCCGCGCCTCGTCGACGAACATTTGTGCCACTGAGCGAGTGACAGTCCGTCAGAAAGACATGAAAGACCAACTTTCATGCTTCATCTTTGTACCTACTGGAACAGCAGGTAACAGAGATGTCGTAAATATTTCACGGGTCTCGCAGGAGGACATCCAAAGACGACGGAGGAATATCTACGGGCCTCGAGAAAAGTTGATTTAAGTCGCCGTGACACCAGTAATACGTTGATTAGTTGCTTTGGGCCTTGAATCCACACTTCTAACAACTACTCCACTCCTTTCTTCTCATAAGATTCTCCCTCTGAAGCCACCGGTCACTGGAGGAATACAACACAGACGAAGGGAGGAAAGGAAAGGGAAGCAACAGGAAATATCGCTGCTGTCAGGTTCAAACCTTTCAGCGTCCTCGAAAAGCCAAAGGACAGAAAACCGACGTGTTTGTGCAAAGAGTCTGTTTGGTTTATGTTACGTAAGAGTTTTAGGGTCAAAGCCAGGATACAATAAAGGATGTTTGGGGAATAAAGGCATAATTAGAGCTCAAAAAAAAAAAAAAATGCTACTGACGTGAAAAGTCCAGAAAAGTGCAATAATTTGACGGAAAAAAAAAGGAATTTTGTAGAAACAAAGTTGTGATAATGAGAAAAATATTACAGTAACAAGAAGTTATGTCATAATTATAATGTAAAAAAGGTACTATTGTGTGAATTATGTTGTAATACAACAGTAAGGTTGCAATTTTTGAAGGAAAGTGCAATTATTTGATTTAAACAGGCATTTTGCATGAACAAACTAGCCATAATAAGAGAAATATTTATGTAATATATAGTTGCATTATAATTACAGTGTAAAACATGGTACTGACGTGAAAAGTCCAAATATTGTAAGAAATACACAATATTGATGAAAGAAAGTGATTTTGCATGAACAGAGTCGTCATAATAAGAGGAATATTACAGTAACATAAAGTTATGTCATAATTATAATGTAAGAAAGGTACTATTGTGTGAATTATGTTGCAATACAATAGAAAAGGTCATAAATTTTGAATAAAAGTGCAATAATTTGATTAAAAAGCATTTTACATGAATAAACTAGTCATAAGAGAACTATTACTGTAATATATAGTTACATTATAACTATAATGTAAAACATGGTACTGATGTGAAAAGTCCAAATATTGTAAGAAATACACAATATTGATTAAAGAAAGTTATTTTTCATTCAATAACAAAGTTGTCATAATTATAATGTAAAAAAGGCACGATTATGTGAGTTATATTGTAATAACACAGAAATTGTAACAATTTTTTTGCATGAACAAACTTGTCATAATAATATGAGTAATATATAGTTACATTATAATAATGTAAAAAAAAAGGAAATATTAAATGGATAATGTTATAATACAACAGATGAAGTCACAATTTCGCAAAAAAGGTGTAATAATTTGATTAGAAAAGGTATTTTGCATGAACAATCTTGTTATAAGACAAATATTACAGTAACATGAATTCTGTCATATTTACAGAGTAAAACATGGTACTGAGATGTAAGAAGTCAAAATATTGTAAGAAATACACAATATTGATTAAAGAAAGTTATTTTTCATTCAATAACATAGTTATGTCATAATTATAGCGTAAAAAATGTACTTTTATGTGAATTATGTTGTAATAACACAGAAAAGGACACAATTTTTTGAAGAAAAGTGCAATAATTTGATGAAAAAAGGAATTTTGCTTGAACAAACTTGTCATAATAAAAGAAATATGACTAATATATTGTTACATTAGAATAATAATGTAAAAAAAATAAAAAGAGCCAATATTAAGTGGATAGTGTTATAATACAACTGATAGTCACAATTTTGCAAGAAAGCTGCAATAATTGGATTAAAAAGGTACTGTGCATGAACGAACTTGTTATAAGATAAATATGACAGTAACATAAAGTGATGTCATAATTACAGTGTAAAACATGGTACTGATGTGAAAAGTCCAAATATTGTAAGAAATGCAGAATATTGATTAAAGAAAGTGATTTTGCATGAACAGAGTCGTCATAATAAGAGGAATATTACAGTAACATGAAGTTATGTCATGATTATAATATTAAAAAAAGGTACCATTATGTAAATTGTTATAATACAACAGAAAATATCTTTTTCAAGGAAACTGCAATATTTTGATTAAAGAAAGTGATTTTGCATGAACAAAGTTGTCATTATAAGAGAAATATTACAGAAATATAAAATTCAATTAGCGTTACTGGTAATGAGATGTGAAAAGTCAGAAAATTCAGAGAAAAGTGTAATTATTTGAGTAAAACAGGTATTTTATGTGAATAAAGTGGTTATAATAAGAAATATCACAGTAATAGAAAATTAAATCATAATTAGTGTTAAAAAAAGGGTACTGTGATGTGAAAAGATGGAACACGAGAAGAAAAGTGGAATTATTTGATTGAAAAAAGCCATTTTGCATTAACAAATGTGTTATAATCAGTGAAACATCACAGTAATATAAAATAACATCTAATAATAGTGTTAAAAGTGGAACTATTATGTAAATGATGTTATAATACAAATGAAAAAGTCTGACTATCATAAGAAAAGTGGAATAATCGGATTTAAATGGTCAAATGAGGAAGAATAAAGATGTAAAATAATACTTTTTGGGGGATGTTTCCTCACTCAAAACCTTGCAAACAAACGCCCTCCAGCTTAAACTAAAGACGTTGACGACACACGAGTTCAACGGTGACAAAAAAAACAAAACCGAGAGGATCTTTAAATCACGTCGGTGACACGGTTCCTCCATAACAGCAACGAGACAAAATAAAGGTGAGAAAAGGCTCATAAATTCCATTTCCAGTGATGTAACAGGGCTGCAGCAAGGCAGCGTGGGAGACCAGACTGGAGGGTGGAGGGGGTGGGGGTTATAATCATATAAAAAAAAAAAAAAAGAAAGAAAGAAAAAGAAAGTCCAATTTCCTTCCAACAGCTGAGCACCTACAGGTCATTATTTTCTCTGCTGGTCTGTAATGTGGACGTCCAGAGGTCTGGCCGAGCAAACTTCCTCTGGAGAATCAACAGGAAATAATGACTTACTCTACCTGGACAAACAAGGCTTCAACAGGCTGCAAACGTCCACATTTGATCACTACAGGACGCTTGTAGAAAGTCCATTATAGCTCACGCCGTCGGCTCACATGTGGGCTCAGATGGTCTGGGTTTTTTTGTGACATTTGTGTTAAAAGTCCACGGTTTGGCTCCTGTGATGTCGTGTTGACATCCAGCCTGTACAACATAATAACTGATAAACTTACAGTGACAGGGCCGGGCTTCGGGTTGGACATGTTCGACAGTCATTAGCTGACTTTTACAGCTCGTTTTACTTTGTTTCTGACATTAACAGGTCAGTGGTTTTGTCTCCTCAAATCATATAAAAACAGAAATGCACAAAAAGTCAACAAATTCATCATAAAACACATGAAACAATAGGGAAAACATGAGTAAAAATGAACAAAATAACTAAGTAAAGGAATACAATGTTTAACAAACTGAACAAAAATCAACAAATTAAACAAATAGAACAAAATGAGTAAAAATCAACAACTGAATCATAAAATGCATAATATAATAGAAAAAAATGAACAAAATACTCAACAAATCAGTAAAAATGAACAAAATAATTAAGAAAAGGAACATGATATTCAACAAAATGAAGAGAAATCAACAAATGAATCATAAAATGCACAATATAATCAAACAAAGTGAGTAAAAATTCACAAAATAATTCAGAAAAGGATCAAAATAATCAACAAATTGAACAAAAATGACCAAAATAATTTAGAATTTGCCACAATAATGATTTAAGTGTAAAAAATAAAAAGTTAACAAAAATTAAAAAAAAAAAGAAAAAATCACAAAATGAAACAATAAAATAATTGAACATAATGAGCAAAAATGAAAAAATTGATCACAAAAGCAAATAAAATGATCAAACAAAATGAGTAAAAATTAACAAAAAATAAAAAAGAACAAACTCATCAAGAAATTGAACAAAAATGGCAAAATAAATAATTAATACCACAACAAAATAAAATAATAATTCTTAAAATTGAAATTCAGTTTATAATTTTACAAAGTTAGCCACCTGGTGCTAACAGTTAGCATCCACAGCCACACCACACCCTGTAGCTCCGCCCCTTTTGTCCATATATGTCCATTTCTGGCCCCATAAAACCTGTGTCGCATCAGGAAAAATCACAAACTGCTAAAAGCAGTTGATCAAAATGAGTAAAAGTGAACAAAATAAATTAAGAAAAGGAACAAAATATTCAACAAAATGAACAGAAATCAACAAATGAATCATAAAATGCACAATATAATCCAACAAAATGGGTGAAAATGAACACAACAATTAAGAAATATAACAAAATACTCAGCAAATTGAACAAAAAATGACAAAAATAAAGTTTAATTTATGCCACGACAATATAATGGTTTATGTGCAAAACAAAAATGAAGAAATTATAAGAAAATAATCAAACAAAATGAGATTTTTCCAGTTTAGTATTTTACCAAGTTAGCCACCTGGTGCTAACAGTTAGCATCTACAACCACACCAGACCCAGTAGCTCCACCCCTTTTGTCCATATATGTCCATTTCTGGCCCCATAAAGCCCGTATTGCATCAGGAAAAATCCCAAACTACTAAAAACAGTTGATCAAAATGAGTAAAAGTGAACAAAACACTCAACAAAATGAGTAAAAATGACCAAAATAATTAAGAAAAGGAACAAAATATTCAACAAAATGAACAAAAATCAACAAATGAATCATAAATGCACAATATAATCTAACAAAATGAGTAAAAATGAACACAACAATTAAGAAATAAAATACTCGGCAAACTGAACAAACAATAACAAAAATAAATTTCAATTTATGCCACAATATAATGGTTTATGTACAAAACAAAAAAGAAGAAATTGTAAGAAAATAAACAAAATGAGCTTTTTCCAGTTTACTATTTTTTCAAGTTAGCCACCTGGTGCTAACAGTTAGCATCTACAGCCACACCAGACCCTGTAGCTCCACCCCTTTTGTCCATATATGTCCATTTCTGGCTCCATAAAGCCTGTGTCGCATCAGGAAAAATCCCAAACTACTCAAAACAGTTGATCAAAATGAGTAAAAGTGAACAAAATAATTAAGAAAAGGAACAAAATATTCAACAAAATGAACAAAAATCAACAAATGAATCATAAAATGCACAATATAATCTAACAAAATGGGTGAAAATGAACACAATTAAGAAATATAACAAAATACTCAGCAAATTGAACAAAAAATGACAAAAATAAAGTTTAATTTATGCCACGACAATATAATGGTTTATGTGCAAAACAAAAATGAAGAAATTATAAGAAAATAATCAAACAAAATGAGATTTTTCCAGTTTAGTATTTTACCAAGTTAGCCACCTGGTGCTAACAGTTAGCATCTACAACCACACCAGACCCAGTAGCTCCACCCCTTTTGTCCATATATGTCCATTTCTGGCCCCATAAAGCCCGTATTGCATCAGGAAAAATCCCAAACTACTAAAAACAGTTGATCAAAATGAGTAAAAGTGAACAAAACACTCAACAAAATGAGTAAAAATGACCAAAATAATTAAGAAAAGGAACAAAATATTCAACAAAATGAACAAAAATCAACAAATGAATCATAAATGCACAATATAATCTAACAAAATGAGTAAAAATGAACACAACAATTAAGAAATAAAATACTCGGCAAACTGAACAAACAATAACAAAAATAAATTTCAATTTATGCCACAATATAATGGTTTATGTACAAAACAAAAAAGAAGAAATTGTAAGAAAATAAACAAAATGAGCTTTTTCCAGTTTACTATTTTTTCAAGTTAGCCACCTGGTGCTAACAGTTAGCATCTACAGCCACACCAGACCCTGTAGCTCCACCCCTTTTGTCCATATATGTCCATTTCTGGCTCCATAAAGCCTGTGTCGCATCAGGAAAAATCCCAAACTACTCAAAACAGTTGATCAAAATGAGTAAAAGTGAACAAAATAATTAAGAAAAGGAACAAAATATTCAACAAAATGAACAAAAATCAACAAATGAATCATAAAATGCACAATATAATCTAACAAAATGGGTGAAAATGAACACAACAATTAAGAAATATAACAAAATACTCAGCAAATTGAACAAAAAATAACAAAAAAGTTAGCCACCTGGTGCTAACAGTTAGCATCTACACCCACACCAGACCCTGTAGCTCCACCCCTTTTGTCCATATATGTCCATTTCTGGCTCCATAAAGCCCGTGTCGCATCAGGAAAAATCCCAAACTACTTAAAAACCGTTGAGAAACCCAAGTGTTGTCAAAGAGGCTTTTCACCCCGATAGATGCATGTATATTTAATGTACTGGGCGATTACACTAATCCTGATGCTGCCTCATACGTGAAGTTATTCCAGCAGATGACCCCCACCTAGAAAAAACATCCCTCAGTGGAGAGAGACGAAGAAAAAAAAAAGAAAAAGAAAAGCGAGAGAGAAAACAGGGAAGAAAAATGATAGGAGTGGAATGATAACAACATGTAAACACTCCGACTCTTGAGGCCGGGCTAATGAACGTGCGAGGACAGGAATAGAGAGTGAAAGAGCCAGGGCCGTCTTCCAAAATATCCACTCCCACATAGGTCAGTGGACTTTTGGCTACATCCTGAGCGGCGGAGGGGAGGGAGGGAGCAGTTTAAATGCCTGGGATCTGAGGAAAGAATTCGACGGGGCATGGGAATGGCAGTGTCACGGCAGTCGCCAGAGAACACTCTTAAAACGCCGCCACGACAGACGGGCTCTGCGAAAAAACACTGTCACTCCTGCACAGGCTCAAATTCCTCCGCTTTATGACTTTGTGTTCTGACGGCCGGAGTCATTTTTTTTTTTAGGATGTTCTTCAAACAAATACCGTGTGAATAAAGCGTTTATTTACTGCTGTTAGTTTAGACTGTGATTACCCAGATAGCCACGCGATCCGGGGCGGTCCATTAGCACCCAGGCCACTTTCCGAGGAATTTTCTCCAAAACTGTTAAAACTTTTATCGAATGCATCTTTGTTTGCGCAGCGGCAGAAAAAAAAAAAAAAGCCAAAAAAAAGGAGCTTTGGAATCGCTCCTAACATCCCCACTTGACCTTCGTCTGCGTCTTCATCGGGGTCATCGATTATTTTCTTTTCAGTTAGATTATTTAAAAAAGGCAAAAATAAATAAATACGAATGTGAAAAAGACACGTCTGAAAATGACCAGAAGCAGCTGAAACAACAACCACACAAAGCATCAAAGTAAAAGTATATATAAAAAATACCTATATAGAAATAAGAACAACATGAACACTATTAAAGTCTATTAATCAGACTGAACCAGGGGAAACAGTTCTGACAGTCGATCTGTGTGAAGAAATGTTCAATACCACAGAAATATATAAAGATAAAGGACTGAGAATATGCATGGATGGATGGAAGATAGGAAAGATGGAAGGAAGGATGGAAAGATGGATGAACAAAAGGAAAGATGGAAGAACAGATGGAAGAAAGGAAAGATGAAGGAAGGACAGATGGATGGATGGATGGATGATGGGAGGAAAGAAAGAAGGATGGATGTGGATGGATGGAAGAAAGGAAAGATGGAAGGAAGGATGGGTGGATGCTGATGAAAAGAAAGATGGAAGGAAAAAAAGAAGGAAGGAAGGATGGATGAACAAAAGGAAAGATGGAAGAACAGAGAAGAAAGGAAAGATGAAGGACAGATAGATGGAAGAAAGGAAAGATGGAAGGATGGATGGAAGAAAAGATGAAGGAAGGAAGGAAGGAAGGATGATGGAGAAAGGAACGATGATAGATGGCAGGATGGCTGGATGGATGGATGGAAAGATGAAGGACAGATAGTTGGAAGAAAGGAAAGATGATGGATGGGTGGATTAAAGATGAAGGAAGGAAAAATGGAAGAATGGACAGAAAAAGACAGACAGACAGACAGACAGACAGACAGACAGACAGACAGACAGACAGACAGACAGACAGATAGATAGATAGATAGATAGATAGATAGATAGATAGATAGATAGATAGATAGAGTTCTATTTTCGGTTGTAGGACTCTGGGGCTCAGTGGTGTTAAACATGTGGTCCGTGGCCCTAAACCGTCCCCCACAGGCTCTGCTCTGGTCCATGGGATGAATTAATGACCAAACTGAACACGTGAACAGTCCTGAGTGTAAACCGCTAGAGTTCAGGTTCCACATACAAACCAACGGGATGCTAAGTACAAAAACACGATAATAACCTGGAAATAACGACACATTTTCATCTCGTTTTAGTGCGAAACAAGTGAAGTTACATCACAAAACATGCGAATAATCTAAATACTCAAACAACCTGAAATTCCAAGAAAAAAAAAGTGGAATTTTATCCATTTTCTGCCTGTTACTCTGTTTCGTGAAGGGTTGCCGGTTTGAAATTGTTCGCGGTTATGCCCTTGCGCAAGGCACTTAACCTTAACATTTGCAGCTAGTGGTGGGTTTAATGCAGAGGGTCGGTTCTGGGGTGTGTTGTATGTTCACATGTATAATATCGTGACAAAAATTACGATTATTAATTTATGTTTAGGTTGAGGTGCAAAATATATCGTTAATATTACGGAAATAGTCGGAAAAAGTGATAACATTAACAGTATTTAGCATAAGATTGAAAAGAAATTTTTTCAAATCCGTAAATATATATATAGTACAGTCCATATGTATAATTGTAATGTTTCCTTCATTTTATACTTCGTACAACCGTAAAAATACGTAAATATGGCGTTTTTTGTTCCGATATTGTGGTTTTTCAGGCTAAAATCTGCCAGTTTATTTGCTTTGACGTCATTTGTACAATTAAGAAAAAAAAAGTCAGTCTTTTTTTTCTGAGACGTAAACAGTTTTAAGTATACGACCGCATCTAATCTTGTTTTTATAAAGCTGTTTTGTTTTTTGTTTTTTTTTTTTGTTTTTTGTTTTTTTACAGGATTTTTTATGTGCGTGCAACAAATAAAAGTAAAGTAGAGATGAGCTGGTTCAAGATGAAACGGGAAGTCACTCAAAATTAATCAAATCTAAAATATCTTGAAGAGTAAATTATGTCTGCTTCCGTAATCTTATCTGACACGATGAACAGCTCGAATAAACAGGAAAAAAAAAGCCTTACCATTTTGTCGACTTCCTTCTAAAATGGCGTTGTGACATGACCCGTTCATCCGTCCATTTGACGCGTTGACTCGACCCGTGTCGAACATGTTCATTTACGGTTCTGGGGAAAAAGAAAGAACATGTCAAAAGAGTCAAACGTTTGGCGAAATTTAGGAAGTCACCATCTATAGGAAGTTTGACTAAAGAAAGTGATTTTTCATAATAAGTTTCCATCTATAAGAAATGTATAAAATCATAGTGTAGAATATAACTATTGTACAAACTATAGAATGTGACTATAGACAATAACTATAGAACATAAGTATATTAACATAACTGTAGAATAGAAGTATATTAATGTAATGTAACTATATAGAATATAACTATAGAATGTGACTATAGATGATAACTATACACTAAGTATATTAATATAACTATGGTATAGAATATAACTACAAAATGTGACTATAGACTATAACTATACACACTATAAGTATATTAAAGTAATGTAACTATAGTACAGAATATAACTACAGAATGTGACTATAGACTATAAATATAGAATACAAGTATATTAACATAGTATAACTGTAGAATAGAAGTATATTAATATGATGGAACTATATAGAAAATAACTATAGAATGTGACTATAGACTATAGCTATACACTATAAGTATATTAACATAATATAACTGTAGAATATAAGTATATTATATGGGACTATAGTATAGACTATAATAGAATGTGACTTTCGACTATATACACGAAAGTATATTCATATAACTAAAATATAAGTATATTAATATAATGTAACTATAGTATAGAATGTAACTGTTGAATGTTACTATAGACTACAACTAAAACACAACTATAGAATATAACAAGAACTATAAAACATATATATGTACCGAATATGACTATAGAATACAAGTATATTAACATAACTATAGTATAGAACGGAACCATAGAATAAAACATAAGAATATAACTATAGTATAGAATACAACAGTAGTAAATAGTATAGTTTAGTAGTATTATATTAGTATATAGAATCGTACTCTAGTAAAGAACAAAATTATATAACTCTCGTATAGAATATAACTATCAACAAGTATATTACGGTAGAACATAGTATATAATATAACTCTATAGAACATGACCATAGAATAGAGTATGACTACAGTATATAACATAATTTTACCATAGAACAGAATATGACTATAGTATAAAATATAACTGTATAGAATATAAGGTATAGAATATGACTACAGTATATAACATAATTTTAACCATAGAGGAACAGAATATGACTATATTATAGACAATAACTTTCCTACAGAGTTCTAATCTATATTCTCCTATAATGTTCTATATTATATACTGTAATTGAACTCTACTTTAGTGCCCATTTTAACTTTGGAGCCCAGCACGACCCCTTTTATCGACCTCTTCTTCATAATTCCAGCGTAAACCCGTCTTCTGTGACTCTGACCTTTGACCCCTGACCCCTGTACCCTATGCCTGCATGGGTCCGAGTGTCCAGGCTGCTTCTCACTCTGATTAAAGCTCCATCTGAAACTTTGAAGGGACACTGAACATGAGGAAATGTGACTGTGTGTATGTGTGTATTAAGGGGGGGGGGGTTATAATTTATTTATGTTTTGAGACTAAATCTGGGTCACTGGAACCTCGCTGTCGTCCTCCTCCTCCTCCCCGTTCCCTGGTTCCCTGAGAGCGAGGGAGGTGCTGTTAACTAACCGCAGATAACAACAACGCCGCACTTGGTGTAATTTATTTCAATTACTGCCAGGCCTAAAGAGGACAGTGCTCTTTTCTGTATCAGCGACAGGGGGATAGACCCAACTCCCACTGAGAGGAGTGCTGGTCAGATTACAAACTAAACAACACAAAGACCCCCACTGCAAAGTATCTGGAGCCACTTCCTGACAGTGGTGGCGTTTTCACAGGCTCCCACTCCACTAAACGGGGAAATAATCCTCCTTTATGTCTTTTATCTGCATCTCCGCTTCTTTTGTCTGGCTTTTTTTTTTTTTTCTTCTTCTCTGGTTTGGAAGGTATCTCCAGCATACGTGAACGGGTCTTTGTTTGGTTTGTACGCGGCGTTCCGGTGCTCAGACGCGGCACATCACTTCCTGTTCGGCAGGAAACAGAACTAAAACAAAGATGATGAGTTCAAGGTCAGGTTCACAGCGTTAGTGCTTTCGCCTTTTGGATGGTTCTGGGTTCCAGCTGCAGATGGCCGTTATTTTTGGAATCGATCATTTATTTTTTCTGTTGTGTGAATAGGTGGAAAAAAAACAAAAACGTGAAAAAGATACGACCGAAAATGACAAAGAACGGAAACGGAAACAAAAAGTATAAAAGTAAAAGGATATATTAAGAATACATACATAGAAATAACAACAGTACGAGTAAAAAAATAAATAAATAACAGTAGAACTAAGTCTCTGACGTCTATAAACAGTCACATTCCAGCCAATCAAATGTTTCGCAACAAAAGTCATATTCAGCAAATTCGTCACTGAATACGTTTTTCAATTGATTTGAGTTGATTCCAGCTGTAATCTATACCCGGAATCACCTTCCCAAAAAAATTCCCTCATCTGTTTTTTTCAGATTTTTCAGGAAACACAAAAGTACTAAACCAGAAATGGAATATTTGAGGAATTATATTTGTAAAAAAAAAAAAAAGAGCAATGTCAGTTTTCTGTTTATACTAAAGCTGATTTTAATAATAAAAACTCGTCAAATAACAGAAATAGTCAGATAAAACGCAGTGCATGTAGGGATTATATATGTGAAGTCACCTGTTGAATCATTCTATAGATCACAGGGGTCAAACATGCGGCCCGGGGTCCAAATCTGGCCCACCGAAGGGTTCAATCCAGCCCCTGGGATGAATTTGTGAAATGTAAAAATTACACTGAAGATGTTAACAATCAAGGATGTTTAGATCATTTTGGGTCAATTCAATCTAAAGTGGGTCAGAGCAGTCAAATACTATCATAATAACCTATAAATAATGAAAACTGCACATTTTCCCCCTTGTTTTAGTGTAAAAAAAAAAATAAATAAAAAAAAAGGGAAAATTACCCAAAACTGTTCACACACTATTAAAAAAAAAAAAAAAAAAAAAGTCTTAATTTTGTGGAATTTTAATCCTATTCTGCATGTTATTTAATGTTCTGGGTATCCTTTATGCCTTAGATATTTCCCTGCAGAGCTTGACGATGGGTTTATCATTTGAATCAGGTGTGTTGGAAGAGGGAAACATCCAAAACATGTACGATACCGGCCCTCGAGGACCACAACTGGACACCCCTGGTATAGTATACACAGAAGACAAATTGTGGAACTCAGCCCATAGCACAGCAAGGAACCCAAGTAAAAAAATATATATATACACGAGTCAAACAACAGTAATGTCCCGTCAGAGTGTGAACTTTAATTGATTGTCATTCCAACATTTATTTCAATAAAAAGTAGCTCCTTGTTTCGGATAATCTCCTATTGGTTCCACTGAAGCCAAAATGAACTTGAAAATAAAAATGTCCCATCAGAGAGATTCGGAATAGTTTGTTTTGACCCATATATACATCTATAAACATTAAATATAACAAATGACAAAGGGCTGCTGAAACAAATACAACCGGGGGCGCCGCTAGCAACTAGGCTAAACATTGTGGGCCCTTGCAACATGAAAGTTTCTGTTGGAGGGTATATTATATTATCTTATACAGTGGTACCTCTACTTACAAAATTAATCCGTTCCGGAAGTAGTTTCGTAAGTAGATAATTTCGTTAGTAGAG
>JAQQZY010000013.1:10150198-10161515 GCA_030068375.1 Ostorhinchus rueppellii | reverse complement strand
TCCATCCATCCTCCATCTATCTGTTCATCCATCCATCCTCCATGTGTCTGTTCATCTGTCCATCCATCCTCCATCTATCTGTTCATCCATCCATCCTCCATGTGTCTGTTCATCTGTCCATCCATCCTCCATCTATCTGTTCATCCATCCATCCATCCATCCATCCGTCAATTCATCCTCCATGTCTGTTCATCCATCATCACCATACCCATACATCCATCACTATCTTTCCCATCCATCCATCCTCCATCATCTGTTCATCATCCATCCAATATATATTTTTTTATCATTCCATCTTCTTATTTCTTCTCTCACATTAAATACAACGCAGGAATGATTAAATCTTCGCGCGCCTTAAAATGCGATGATTTTCAGCTGGGTTTATGCAAAACCACAGACACTGTACTTCCACACAGACACGGAGAAAAATAAACTAAAACCAGCACAGACAGAGCATCATTCAGTTGAGCTCGGGCAACATTTCAATGGTCTTTAAAACCCTTCGATATGATGCTACACAGAGCGCATCAGCTGAGTAGGCAGTCCTTCAATACATCCCGGGATGCATTTGTGTTCAGAACCGTAGGAAAATGTGGGCAAAAACGAGTCCCAGTCCACATGTGAATGCATCCCCAGAGATCAGACGCGTCCTGAGTGTGTTCAGACCTTCTACTGGAGTTTCAGATTTGATGGGATGTTAACCCTTTGTAGACTACTGTTGCAGATTCACCTCCATGTTCCACTGTTTTTGTGATGAGCTGCTGTTGTACATACGTTTCCTGGTAATGTAAGATCAATCACATTCATCCATCTAGTTTTTTCTACTGATTTTTGGATCATTTTTGTTTTGTTTGACTATTGACTGGAATAACTGGTCAATAGCAGCATCAATAAAATAACCTAAACCTGAGATTGAAACAGTTGTTTAATTGCTTCAATGAAAATTATACCAATGATGCCCAATGTCACTAATTTGCACCATACACATTGGAGGTCAGGGGTTGGGCTGCTCGATTATGGGAAAAAAAAAAAAAAAAAAAAAAAATCAATATCGCTTTTATTTTGGACAATATTGAAATCACGATTATGCAACGGCCAATAAGACATGAGCTTTTGAAGGCGCGTCATTCTCTTTATCGTTGTCATTAGATTCTTCAAATGAAAAATCTATAATGTGAAGTTTTGGGGTTTTTTTACTGTTTAATTGTAGGTAAATATTTTGCGTTGTGTATTCCCGGTTTTTCTCTCTCAAAGTATCGTCTCTATAATAGATAGATCCGAAATTCATTGTGTATGTTCTGTGTGTACACTGACAACAAAAGGAATCTTGAATCAAACATCTTCTCTGATGAAACCACTGGTCGGAGTCATTCAATTCGTTTCATTGAGACATTCTCGACAAAGATTGTTCAAAGTTTTGAGAAATTTTACTTTTGAAATGTTAAAAATGTACTTGTAATTGTCCATATTTTGATGGCTTGTATCATGGAAATTGTTATAGTTGGGCTGCTCGATTGTGGGGGGAAAAAAAAAATAAAAAAATTTGCGATTATTTTGGTCAATATTGAAATCACGATTATTCAAATGATTAATTATGAGTTTCGCAATGCATTTATGGAGCATTTCTCTCAAAAAACAGTTTGTTATTGATTCTTTATGCAAAACATTTAAATTGAAAATAAATTTTGGCAACTAATATGTACTTTACAGCTGTTTTGCAATAAAATGGAATGCATGCGCATGCACGTCTCAGAAATTGTGGAAAGAAAAATGGAAAATAAATTGTTTCATCTCGATTATGAGTTTTGAGATCGTTTAACAACAAAATCAAAATCGTGACCAAAATTCAATTAATTGCACAGCCCTCGTCAGGGGGGTCCAATGTGTGGTCAAAGGGTCCGATCCCGCCCATGGGAGGAATTTGCAAAGTGTAGAAATTACACGGAAGTGAAGGGTGTTGCACTCGTTTTAGTTCAGGTGTGATCTGAATAATAATGATAATAATAATAATAGCATAATAACATTTAACTAATGACTTCTTCTTGGTTTAATGTGAAAAAAATATAGCATTATGCCTATAAATAAGTCAAAAATATATAAATATAAATATTAATGAGTCAAAAATGTTCTGTTTTAGTGGAAAAAATGTGAATAACTTGAACAAATATTAACAACTATGTATTATGATTATGAATGCTACTTTGTGTGTAGCCATACATGTGTATTTATGCATAATTTATTGACTTATTTAATTTTGTCTTATTTCCTAGAAGTGTGGTTAGCAATGTGTACATGTTAAAATCATTGTGTGAGTGAATGAGTAATGGATCCAGTGTGTGTGTTCATAGAAAAGCGCATTTCAATCTAATCCATTATTATTATTATTATTATTATTATTATTATTATTATCATCATCATCATCATCATCAGTTGCTTTTCCATTGACCCTCAAATATCGCAAATATAACTTGCGCATAAAAATTTACCTAATAGAAAAACAACAATTTCGCCAAAACTCTTGTTTTTGCGCTGTCAAGAGGTGGTTTTTCAGGTTTTGCGAAATTGGTATATTACGCAAAACTGCAATGGAAAGACCTGTTTTTCACAAATAGACTCACATGAATAATAAAAAAAATATATGGATGTGGACAGATGTTACAACAAGAGTAGAGTTTTAACAGAAACATGGTGCAGTATGTGAGGACACACCAGGAAACTGAATAATTTTATCATTTAGCACGAGATAGAGGGTAATATATACAATAATAATGAATATATCTGTAAATCAACACTGTATTTGACGTTCGTTGCCATGTTTATGGAATGACTTCTCGTGTCATCCCTTGATAATAAATAAAGAAATCCTCGCATTTGTGATGTAATGGAAAAACCGACATTACGCGCTTCTTTTTTCCCAACATTTAGTAAATATCGGTAAAGTTTTGCGCATAAGCCGAATGGAAAAACCTACAGTTGTGGATATAAACATTAGTTTTGTGTAAATCCTTTCACTAAGAACAATAGAAATCTCTAGTTTGAAGGTGGATTTGAAAGATGTTCAATATGTTCAGGAAAAAATAAATAAATAAATAAATAAAAATCGCACACATACTGCTGTATATCCAAGGCTTAAAAAAACACTAAGTAAACTCTGAATATATAACGAACAATAACCGTCCTCGGAGTCCAATCCTGCACATTATTCTCCAAACGCCGGTGTTGTTTGTGCGCCGCGTTGTCCTTGTCGGATAATATCACATAGGTGAACGCGACAGATTGTGCTTACCTACTAAATCCGGCATTAGAAACATTTTTTTTTTTTTTTTTTTTTTTATAAAAAGCCTCTTACACGCCAAAAATCAAATCCGTCCCGTCCTGTCTGAGTGCTCAGGCATTCTGCCAGATCTACTCAGGTAATGCAGGCTGGAAGCTGACTGCACAAATCTACCACCGGCTGTGCCTGGGATACCGCAGCTATAATTTTCCATCATCTATCATTTGAAAAACATACTGTGGCATGTGAAGTAATTAATTAGGAAGACAAATACAGGCAGAGAGGGAGGTTTTATGTCGATGGGAGCCGTGTTTTGATGGATTGGACTGCAGGTTTCCGGGGTTGAAATGGAGCGTGGGGCTTATGCGTGTTGATACTGACGTAAGGATAAGCTCTTTATGGTCGCCGCGGTCAAACTCGCACTCCAACTTTGGCTCTTATCTCGTCTTGTCAGTCTCTTTATCACTGCCTGTTGGTGCTCTGGGGTCTGCGGCAGGAGGAGGTGTTCTCCCTTTAAATACCGAGACAATTCTATTCTCACAAGCATTCACATTCAGGACTCAGGTCGAAGAAAAGAGTTGAAGAAGTTTCAAATTAACCCAACAAACGCATTTTTTTGGTCTCAATTGAACCTTTCCTTAGTGTGAAATAACTTCCTCTTTCTCCTTACAGTGTTTTGGTTGTTAAACAGTTCTCATAGGGTTTTGTGTTATAGATTGTCTATATGTGCATTGGCTTTTGTACTTGTCTTTTTACATACTTTTACGGTTGTGTTCTTGTTTAATCTGATCCTGGGAGCAACCACACAAAAATTCCTGTGATACGCATAAATGGCAATAAACTTCTTGAAATCTTGATTTATGACCATTTATTATACTATTATCCTCCGAATTTTGCTTTTTTCCAGTGGAAATCGTCTGTTTTCCTGTGTTTAATCCACTGATCATGTAGATCAGAGGAGTCAAACTCATGCCAGTTCAGTTCCACATTCAGTCTGATATAATCTAAACTGTGTCGGACAAGTACAATAATATAAATAATAGGATAAGAACTTAAAAACAATGTCAACTCTTACGTTTTCTCTCCGTTTTTGAGTGAAAAAAGCACAATTCCATCATGAAAATGTTTACATCTACAACTTTTCTTGAACATACTATGAATAAATATGAACAATTTAAAAATTCCTAAGAAAAACAAGTATGATTTTAACAATATTGCACCTTAATTTATCATTTATACATAATAAACTGAAAATAATGACAAGTCCAAGTTTTTCTCTTTGTTTTGTTGCAATAAAAACATTAAATTATGAACGTATTTACATTTACAAAGTAGCCAAAAAAAGGATGTAAATAACCTTTAAAAAAAACAAAAAACAAAGAGAAATAAGCCTTAGTTTATCATTTAGATCACAGTGGAGCTACAAATACGCAAAACATTTAGTAACAAGCAGAATATCAGTACAATTCTGCATACTTCTATTACACTGGTCTAATATTTATTAGAAATGATCTGCTTCAGAGATTAAATGTGCTAAATCTTAAGTATTTTCATAAATTAAATTGGGAAACCGATGACAAAAGTGCTGGTTTGCTGATGTTTTCAAAGTTAGTACACATATATACTGGTTTATGTACATTTATACTGTCGATTTCTAAATCTTCCACAAAACAGAACCTGTAAAGTGAATATATAGTAATGTGCAGACAGGGTTTTGAACTACATCTGGCAGCTCTGAGACAAATATTCCTGAGTTGAGTTTTTTGCATGTTATTATAAGTGATTAATAACCACTATTAGAAAATAATGTGAGAATACATCAGATTAGTGGCATTAAAAATGTTTTTATTTCATAGTTTTAGTAATAGTCAGTCATATATGAGTAAATTAAAAAATAAATAAAAATACCAAATTAAAATAAAAAATAATACATTTTAGATAATTAAATGTCAGTAATATATGAGTAAATGGAAAATAATCAATTTTTTTAAAAAGTGAATGAATTAAATAATTAAAAAAAATGATGTCAGTAATATGAGTAAATAAAAAATATGTAAATAGAAATTTAAAAAATTGCATAAAATTAATTTTTTAAAAATAAATGCATAAATAATAAAACAACATAAATGCATGGTGTCCAGCTGAGTGGACATTTTTTAAATCCATAAAAAATAGGTTCATAAAAAAATGTCAATCCCACTATTTTTTTCATGCCTAAAGAGGAATAAACACACACAGGAAAAAATATCTTAAGATTCTCATCATTCCTGCATGAAAGGGTTAATGTGTCCGTGTTATTCTGATGCTGAAACAGGTATGTGAGGAGGACATTTGTACGTCCAAACCCTCTGCATCCTTTTGCAGACGTTAATGCTGCTCTGTCTCCATATCAAAGTGTGCCTTGTGAGGTTGTCTATTTTTTGCAGTGTGCTGCACCTTGCAGACTCCCAACAGGTGCCTGCTGGACTCGGTGGGTGTTGATCCAATGCCAGCTGGCTGTGTTGATGGATGACCAACCACCAGCCTCTTTCTCTTCCTTGTTTTTTTTTTTTTTTTTTTTTTTTTTAAGCCTGCGACGCGAGCTGCAGATCTAGGCGAGGACAGACTAAGGAGCGGATAGTGATCTGAGAACCCAAAACTGATTGGGTTTCAAAGAGCTTGGCACCGGGCTGCAGCAGGAGGCACCCGGCCAAGAAAAGGTTCCTGTGCACTTTCACCGCGGTAAATGGGAAGTTTAATCAGAGCTATATTGAAATGGTGATTTCCTCCACGGACACACACACGGAAACGCACACACTGATCCACATGCAGGCACATATTCGTCCATGCACAAATTATATGAGCCCACACACACACACACACACACACACACACGGGGTGTCCTCATGCAGGTGCACTGTGTCAATGAAAGGCTTCTTCAAACACAGGAGTCCATGTCCACACACAAACACACACCGACTGCAGAGGTAGTATTTAAAACAGGTCAGGAAACTCGAGCTTCAATGGAGCTGCTTTCTCTCTAAAGGTGTAAATATGACCCCAAAAAAAAATGAGTAAAAATGTTGATGCTTTTTGTAAATTTTCTGAACTGCTCTTTATTTAGCAAAACCGGATTTATTTTAATGTTTATTGTAATTTAATTAACCCATAAAAAGACCCAGAGCTACTTTCATAGCTGCTCCCTGATTCAGTTTTCTCTGTATTTAACCTTTCTTAAAAGATTTATTATCATTTATTATAATATTATCTGATGTATTTTGCTTTTTTCAGTAAAAATACACCGATTACAGAGGTAGTATTTAAAGCAGGTAAGGAAACTTTAGATTTAATGGAGCTGCTTTCTCTGTAAAGGTGCAAATATGACAAAAAAAAGTATAAAAATGTTGATGCTTTATGTAAATTTTCCTAACTGCTCTTTATTTAGCAAAACCAGATTTATTTTAATGTTTATTGTAATTTAATTAACCCATAAAAAGACCCAGAGCTACTTTCATAGCTGCTCCCTGATTCAGTTTTCTCTGTATTTAACCTTTCTTAAAAGATTTATTATCATTTATTATAATATTATCTGATGTATTTTGCTTTTTTCAGTAAAATAGTGTTTTTTCCTACATTTAAAAGGGCTGCTATTTAGCTAAACCCACTTTTCATCGTCTGTGGTTCATTTATTTGTTGATTTGGACCCTAATCGTTCATAAAGTTTGAATTTGAACCCCTCTAAAATTGAGTGGATTTCTAAACCTGTGTTACCGGTTACGTCTATAACTTGTTGCGACATTTGGACGTAAGGTCAAGACTTCCGAGAAACATTTCTCAGAGTAAGACGTACTTGTTTGTCAGTAGCAGCGGTTGTAGTAAAAACTGAAAATATGTCCAAACTTTGAGCCGATGACCTAAAATGTTCAGTTGTTGGTTGTATTAACGAGCACAAGTGGCTGAACGGGACAGAAAGTCAACAACCGGGAGGGGGTGGGGTCATTTGTATTTAAAGGGCCAGCGCTCCAAAACACCTTTCTGGTGTCATTAGTCAGAAATAGAGTTGAAGATGGACCTGTGGAGTTGAACGAATGAAGAATTCAGAGCCAAGCAGAGCATTTACAGTTTAGGGAGACCACGGGGACATGTTGGAAAATGAAGAATTCCATTTAACAAAGCAAAATATGACTCCTTTAATTCAATGATCATGTAGATGTTCAGTAAAGCTCACAGTAAAGTTGATTATTAAATCAGACACTGTAAATTGAAGTAAAACTGACTCTTTCAGTAAAATGTATCATTAACTGAATATAATCCCAGTGTGTCCACCTAACCGTCATTGATCCAACTCCACTGGTTTTACCGATGAATCAATGTTGTAGAAGATGACTGTGTTTCCACGGTAACTACAGAGCCTCTGAACGTCCAAATGGGTCATATCTGATGAGCATGAAAAGATGAAGAACTGTATTTTACACCCATCATTTACACGCACTGATAGAATTAGTGGTTTTAAAGTTATTCAGTGTTTTAGATCAGCAGATGGTTTTGGTTTCCATCGTCTGGGTCTTCATGGGTTAATAATTAAACTAGTCTTAGTTTTCTGGGGTTTTCTTTAAGAAATGGTCTACCTCAGAGGTAGACGAAGACGATGACTATGAAGACAACGATGACCGCAATCGACAAAGATGAAGACGATGACAAAGAGGACGATGATGACAGTGACAAAGAAAATGAGGATGAAGATGAAGACAAAGACAGTGGCCAAGAGGACGATAATGAAGATAAGGATGATCAAGACGAAGATGATGACACTGATGGCGATGACAAAGATAGACGAAGAAGCCTGTGACGAAGACAACACTGATGAAGATGATAATAATGAAGACGACAAAGACAATGAAGATGACGAAGACGACTAAGGCAAAGAGGAAGACAATGACGACGCTGTTGACAGAGACGCTGATGATGAACACGATGACAAAGACGATAGCAATGACAAAGATGAAGACTGACGAAGACTGACGAAGACGGCGGTGACACAAACAACAGTGACGAAGATGATGATAATGAAGACAATGATGACTAAGATGATGATGACAAAGGAGACGACAGACGAAGACAAAGATGAAGATGATAAGGAAGAGGAAGAAAATGATGAAGATGATGATAATGTTGACAGAGACGATGACGACGACAGAGACGAAGAAGACTGTGATGATGAAGAAGACTGATGATGAAGACGACGGTGACGAAGACGATGATGATGAAGACGATGATGACAAAGAAGACTGACGAAGATGACAATGATGGTGATGACCAAGACAAAGACAGTGACGAAGAGGATGACGATGTTGATAGAGACGATGATGAAGATGACGAAGACGAAGATGGACGAAGACGACTATGACGGTGATGACCAAGACAAAGACAGTGACGAAAAGGATGATGTCAATGTTGACAGACACGATGATGAAGATGACAGACGGACAGACGGTTGATGGTAGCTCAGGACTTATCGACCTTTGAGCTGAAAGCAGTGGAATATTGAGGCGACGACCATCAGTGGGTTTATACCAGTGGTCCTCAATCCTGGTCCTCGAGGGCCGCTATCCTGCATGTTTTGGATGTATCCCTCTTCCAACACACCTGACAGTGGTTACCTGGCTTCTGCAGAGCTGGATGATAGGCTGATCATTTGAATCAGGTGTGGTGGAAGAGGGACACATCTAAAACATGCAGGACCAGGATTGAGAACCCCTGGTTTAGACCAATGAAGGCTGTATAATGGACTGTTCACACAGTTTGTGGGTAAAACAGAGACGGTTTCTACCTGAAAACACTCAGAGCATACGATTTTAAAGTGAAGGGCTAAGCAGCGTGTGCCTGTGTGTGCCTTCAGGTCCACCTCGGAGCCTGCCGCTGCTTATTTTCCCGTATATGCACTCGTAAGGCCGGGGCATTGCTTTATCTTTTACCAGCCGAGAGGATTAACAAGCCTCGGCTCCGCGCTGCACCTGACTGAACCTGCTTCTCGTCGCTCAGCTGGTGGATAATACCTCGCTGGCCGGCGCTCTGTCCGACCTCGCCCTCAATTTGCTCGGATTTGAACTCTTGAATTATGGCTTACTAACGGCGTCTAACAGCTGGTACAAGGAGGGCTTCTCCTGCATATTTAATCGCATGAATTAAAGATGACCAGGAGGCTGCTTCCCTGGGCCTTTTTACCTCGTCGCACTGATACAATGAGCGAGCGGGAGTCAAGTTTATAGGTGATCTGCGTTACAAGAGGGGCGAGGCCTTCCACTGCCCCCCCACACACACATCAATTCATGTAATCTACTCTTAACCATATTGGGTGGGAAGAAATGAATAAAGTGCTTCTGAACAGTTACTGGACTTCTGAATGCAAACCCAGTCAAACAGCGAATGATGAGAGTCTAAGAATGCGAGCAATAAGCAGACGCTAACGTGTATTTTTTTTTTATTTTTTTTTTTATGGGGGATGTGAATTATCTTGAAAGGTAAGATTTGAGAAACTGGTTGAGATTGAATCATTAAAACTTCTGCCTTGGCATCCGGTCAGATATGAAACTGGTCAGGGATTCCGTTTATGCTTTTATTCATGTTCAGCAGGACTGAAACAAGATGGTGGATCAAACAATGACTTGGCACAGATGACGGGAATTCAAATATGCATCTATCCAGTCACTGGAGTTGGGGTTTTGTCAGGCCGCACGCTCCCCATCAATCAAAAGAAAAGCGGATGTGCTCGGCCTGATACCTCCTTTTTAATGGTTGGGTGTGGACTGATAGGTGAGGAAGATCCTGCCCCTCCCCAACCAGGAAGTGGCGTTTCTAATGGCGGACATTTCTTCAATATTCGTGATAAAGTTGTATTATGAACCATTAACCAAGTTCCCAACATAGTCCTGCTTCTGGTGTTCCAAGTCACTTTAGAAACACTTATTTACGTATATATTTTAACTTTTTGACCCTGTTGTCAATCACTATGCGTTCAGAGTCTTAACCTCAGCTTCATAGTATCAACAGAAGGTGGCGCTAGAGGATACATTGCGACATTAATCCACTCAATTTTGACATTTCTTGTGCGATAGTGTTTTTTTTTTTCCATTTCAAGATGAACAAGTGGTGCCAGGCACAACAAACCCCGCCCCTCACACATATTATAGCTTATTTTGGTATCAGTCCAACTGATGATGTCATCACATCTATGCATGTGCTGATGTCAGCATATCAATTGATGCTATATATGTGGAAAGTTTTAAGTAAATTGAAACAAATTTGATGCTTTTATAGACATGTGAAATTTTGCCCATTACAAGTAAATGGCAGAATTTTTTTTTTTTTTTTAATTTGTAAAAATTTTAACTTTGGCCTCCTTCTCCGAAAATGAAACCACATCTATTCTGAGTCACTGGCAATCTATAAACCCAATTTAGTACAACTTCAACTAATGGTTTTGCTGCTACAGACGTGAAATTTCGCCTGTTATAAGTAAATGGGGGTGGAGGGATTTGAAAAATTGTTAAAAATGTGAACTTTGGCCTACTTTTCCCAAAATGTAACCACATCTATTCTGGGTCACTGGCAATCTATAAACCAAATTTGGTATGAATTCAACAAATAGTTTTGCTGGTCGAGTGTTAACAAGCAAACAAAGGGGGAGTGGGGGTAAAAGTTTCACCATACCTTCCCCTATAATGGCAACCAAAATGAGAAATACCCATATTTGGGTCTGTGTTTGATCGTAAATATGGCTCAGACCCAAATATATAATAGTACGTAGCTATTGATGCTACCAGAAACCAGAAGATGAAGTACTTCTGCAGCTAATTACTCAATGATACTTTTTTTTTGGTCAGTAACAGGTCGTTTTATAGCGAACATGCATATCTCAGTGTATCCTCAGTGTGTACCATTAGGCAAGTCACTAGGCGAACCCCAACCTATTGCAAAGTCCGAGTTTCAGTGCAAAAGACCGCAATAAACAAAGTAGAAGAAGAAGAACATGCTGTTTTTACGAGAGGTAATTCCATGACCTGA
>JAQQZY010000013.1:10075879-10092629 GCA_030068375.1 Ostorhinchus rueppellii | reverse complement strand
TGGAACTAAAACAACAAAACCCATGAATATACAAGAGAACAGCTGTAGAAGAACTGTCCACTGGAGTGACCAGTATGAATGAAAGGGTTAAATCGGTAAAATATATTAATTTGGATGTTCTTGGGAAGGAAATACGTGATGTTTTCCAGATACAGTATGTAGTGGTGGCCGCTCGCTGCAGGTTGTTCTCTGTGCCTGGACTGTAAATTTACCGAGTAATAAATGTAATTGTACACGAGGGCTGTGTTTATTCCAATAAAAAGACATTCCCCGGCCCCCGACGCTCCCAAAACAATCAGAATCCAAGTAAAGTGCAACAATTGCTGTGCAGTCCAGCGATGAAGACACCTCTCAAGAAGTCAGCAGTGTTGCATCAAGCAGCCCCATTGATTTCAAAACGGCGAAATGGAAGGCACTCATTGATTGGAGATGCTCGGGGTCTTATTAAACAACTGTGACTGTCCCTAAAGCAAACGTCGGGGACAACTTACCTAACATCTGACTAGGCTCCATTGATTTTTTTTTTTCTTCCTAGGTTGTGTTTGCATGTCCCCCGCAATACTCGCTGATGCCTCGGCGGCGTCGGAGCAGAGCGGTGTCGACAGAGCGGCTGTAATTTGTGATAGCCGATCAGACGTTCTCCCAGGTCAATACTGTATCTTGTGTGGAAGCCGGCTAATAGGAATAAACATTTCACCTTTGTCTAAACAATCGAGTCGTGCGAATTCCCCATGGCACGCCAGGGTCAATGGGTGATGCAGCCGGGTAACGGGGCCCCTGTTTTAAATGGCTCTCATACGGAAAAGACCGTTACAAATCAATGGGGAGTCATTTTTATGGAGGAGGCGGTGTCAGGAGAGGTAGCTCAGGTGAAACTTTAATTGTTGCGATCGGAATAGTCCTCAACAAGAGCAGCAGAAATCTATGAAATGTGTGTATCCGTGTCTCGGCTGTGTGTTGCGAAGAACCTCCGGTGCCTATAGATACAAGTCCGACTGGGTTTCATGTTGAACACACACTTATTATCATACAACTTCAACATGAGTCGTCCCCAAGAATTGAATTCTTAGAGCTGTGATGACTGATTTTGTGGGCTTTTATGATGTTTATATTCAAGTCGACCAATGAAAGCCTTTGTACATAATTACATCAAACAGTCCGAATAAATATATTATTTACTATTTTTCTATAGAGTAATTAAACTTTTTTTTCTGTTGTTCAGACAAGGTATAGTGGTGGATGTTTCCTGCAATATTTGTAACATCAACAACTATACCTCGTCTGAACAAATGATAAAAGTATAATTACATTAACAGAAAACAAAATGAACGTTGTTAGCCTTATTTGTTAGAGCACTTCCAAACATGGATTTAAATCGCGTTTTTTTTTATTTTGCACTGAAAAAAGAAATACAAATTCGCAAAAAACTAAAAAAAAAAAAAAGACTAATTTCATTACACATACGGATTAAAAATGAAAAAATTTGTTTGTCATTCTTTCAATTGCACGCACAAAAAAGATGGAAATTACCACCGCTTTTACGGGACCGCTTTTGCGCATGCGGGTCGCTTCAGGGTCGCGTTCCACCCGTGCTCGGAGCTGGCGGAGGTCACATTTGATGTGCAGTGTAAACAGACACACAGAGAAAATGGATTTCACCCAAAAATCTGAATTGTGCATGAAGACTGGCTGTTTTAACATAGCCTTAGATGCTCGTTTATATGCAATCATAATGCTAATCTGACAATTAACTGAATTAGTTGTAAAATCTTCAGTTGTTTGCCACCACTGACTTCTTCAGACTTTTGTTTCCTGTATCCCGACTTGTTGCGGGCATTGAATTCCAAGTGAACTTTTTTTTTTTTCATGACATGCTTACTCAGCTTAAACATTTGATATGTTTTATGTGTTTTATCATGATTAAAATGTGGGTTTATAAAAAAAAAAAAAAAATAAATAAAAATTGGAAAGTCGCAAATGGACCAAATATTGGGTTTCATGTTGACATTTATGGTTTGAGCTGGAAGTTACTGTCTTCCTCATGTGCTACGCGAAGTGGTGTCTACTTAGAATGGTTACCATGGATACACTTATTCGACAAACCTAAAAATATACCAGGAAGATCATGATGGTTTTTTCAGTTGTAACTTCGTCCTCCTTCAGAGTAATGCGTTCGTTGACTACGAAATTCTCCATTAGCGCAGAATGCATTAGGCAGAAAACTAGCAAAACCTTCCATTGTCCAGCTCATTATCGTTAAGTGATGTTTTGGGAAGTGAATGTTGTGTATGATTTACGTATATGTAGCAATGATAGGTTGTATTCTGATGTTCTACACATGTTCTTTTACTCGTGAAAAAATGAAATTCTACACTTTGTTTTTGTACAGTTTTACAGTCATCAAGTAAATATCCAAAACAGCATGAAGCTTCCTGGGTGTTTTTTGAAGAACTGTTAGCTATCTGTACAGCTAGTAGACAAACACAAGTGAAGACAGAATAATTCTATTCTAAAAAGGAAAACGGTGTGAAAACAAAAACCTCCGTCTCACCCACCGCTCTGTTTTTCCCCCCATCCCACAGGTGATGGGAGGTGCACTGAGCATGCTCAGAAGTCTACGGAAAGAACAAGGTCTTTTCTATGAGCACATTTTGAATTTTTTTCATGTTGCGCAAACAATTTAATTTTTTACAAATATCTAAAATACACCATACATTCAAAACACTCCCCGCAGACGCGTCAGGGGTTAAAGGTTTGAAGGAAGTGCACGGAGATTTTATTCAATCAAATCTGAACAAGCAATTTTAAGGTTCTTTAGCACACTTTAGGGAACATCCAGTCCCCAGAACATAATTAGAACCAGGCCTGTGTGTGTGCACAGCTCCAAACATCTACATTTCTTTTGATTATCCCTAAAAAAAAAAAAAAAAAAAGAGCCACCGTGGAACTTTTTCTCGGAGAGTGAGCGACGTAGAGAAAGTGGGCTGCAGTAAGAAAGAAGCCAGCTCTACTGAGGGAGCACATTTCATCTGAGGGCCAAAGAGTCAGCGGAGAGTGAAATGACTGTTTGACTCTATTCCATCCTTCCCTCTTAAGTCACACAAAGCGCAGCAACTCCCAGCCAACTGTGAGGTATTGTATAATCGCCATGTAGCTCTTAAGAGGCCAGGGAAGGAAATCGTTGTGGAAGGAAGTGCAGAGAGTTAGTGTACGTTCAGGGGCACAGTGGGAGTCAAATTGAGTAGGGGTGGACTGTAAGGCTGTCTGTTAACCAGCGCTGTGTCCTCAGAAGAAAAAACCTTAGCCAGATGTGTTTCATGAGGCAAACACAGGTTAACAAGTGGCCCAGTGAGGGGCTTTAGTAAGTAAGATGGATAACTGTGGAACTGAACACACTAGAGTCAAACCTGAAATTTACTCCAAAGTCTTTCTGCAGCGACTTTATCGAGATGACCTGTCTGAAAATGCCCTGAAGGGTAAACCATCAAGGGCAAAAGGTCAACAGGTGTAGCAGCACCCACCAAAAGATCCGTTTGAGAGACTTCAGCAGTCGCTCTAAATGTCTCCTTGTTTATGGTTCTAAACAACAGGTGTCCAACATGCAACCCGGGGGTCAAATCTGGCCCACCAAAAGCTCCAGTCCGGCCCGAGGGATGAATTTGTGAAATGGAAAAATAGATATTAAGATATGAATCATTTTAGTTTTGGTTCCACATTCAGACTAATTTAATCTCAAGTGGGTCAGAAATGTAAAAATACTATCATAACAATCTATAAATAGTCACAACTCTACATTATCTCCTTGTAAATGTAAATATTTTCACATATTTACACTAAAACAAAGTATGATTTCGCAAAAAAAGTAAATCTAAACAAATATGAAGATCCTGAAATGACTTAAAGGAGTCCTAGAATTCAAAACCACATTTACCCTGTTCCTGTTGAGTTTAAGTAAGTAAAGTTTATTTATATAGCACCTTTCACAGACAAAGGAGGTCACAAAGTGCTTCACAATGGGTCAATAAAATACAAAATACAATAAAATATAAATAAAAGCACAGATGAGAAGAAAAAACAGTCATAAAAAGAATAGATTCAAATAATATGGTGATCATAAAACAAGCCCGAGCCTACTGCAGGTTCAAACGCTTGGAGGAACAGGTGGGTTTTAAGATGACTTTTAAAACCATCAACAGAGTCCAAGGTTTAGGCTGTTAGGTCTAAGGTTTAGGTTTAGGTTTAGGTCTAAGGTTTAGGTTTAGGTCTATGGTTTGGGTTTAGGTTTAGGCTGCCCGTGGTGTCCAATGGACAAAAACTTCACCGCCTTCTCCCGCCTGCTTTCGTATGTAAATTGAAACTAGAAATGGACGTATTGAAATGGGCTAATCTGAACAGAGCTCCGATAACACGTAATAGGTGTCCAGCCCTTTTGGATACACCCCCTCTCATTTGCATTTACGATTAAAGACTTTTTATGGATTAAACGTAGCTCATTCAAGTGACTGAAATCAGAAAATCCATTTTAAAACAGAAGTTGAAAGCTGCGTATGATTTTTGTTACCCATCTTCTGAGTCGTAGCCAAAGTATCAGGAATCCGTAAATCTTTCCGTGATTCCTAATTTTAATGTAAAGTGTCGGGACTGGAATGGGTGGAACTGAGTCAACTAACACCACTTTCATAGCCAACAAGTGTATCATGACATAACTTAAGCCCTACCACATCAAACTTACCACCTTTTAAAGACTTTTTTAACACAGATTTGTAAATTCCAGAGTTTTTAAGACCCCGCAGGAACCTTGGTGTTTACTGAATTGCGATTTCCATCCTCCATGTCCACGCTACGTTTCAGGCTGCACCAAAGAAGCTGAGAGGCAATTTGTTTCCTCATTTATTCTGGAGAAAAGGTCACACAAACCATTTTACAACCTGGACAATTAAAGTTGAGCTCCTTGTCTGATCTACCACCTGTATCAAGTCCAGCGTTGACACTAATGGTGCCACATCATTTCGTATTGGTCATAAGTCTATCCACGGATGAAATGCTGATTTTAAATAACCAGTCTGATCAAGTGGACCCACAGGGGCAATCAAAGGTCAGTCCAAAGGGTTTGTTTGACGTCCAACTTGTGGCCCGTTAAGGTCTTGTGGCCACAAGTGATTGAGGGCGACTCAAAGGGCAAAGTGAGCGACATGAATACGATTTTATGAGCGGCAAATACATTTTAATCTCTGTTTTCACAAGACCAAATGGCAGCGACGGCGCATCGCCAATTAGCAGATGAAAATTCATCAGTGGGTGCTGCCGAGCAGGAGGCCGCGATGCTTTTACTGCCATCACTCTTCGATGACTAGTGACCAGAAAGTGCATGATCGCTGCCATAGCAACCGCTGTCTTGTAAAGTGCATGAGTGGACTAAGGCAAAGGGCCGGAGGCAAAAGGACGGACTATCCACCATAGCTCATTAGGCTAAGCTAATGTCCGATTTAATGACATGTGTGAGTCATCAATCATAATATTCCAATAATTACACTAATGAAGTTTTGATTCAACACTCTTAAACATTAAACACGTGTGTATACGTTAGAGTTAACTTTAGCTCCACAGTTTGAATGAAATCATTTATGCACTGAAGAGACTTTGGTGCCCAAACATGCGTCCAGAAGTTCATCTACACTGTTGTTACACGGACTGTGAGTCACTCCATAACGTCAACGTCAGCAATGTTAGTCTGCTGCCATCTTTACTTTATTTATTTATGTTTCCTTTCCTGTTTACTCCTGGTCATTATGAAATTGGACTATTTTGTTCTTCAAATTCACTGATATTCTGCTTTTGTTGTTCTGTTTGTTGTTGTTTTTACTGTTTATTTTTGTCACTCTGTTGTTTTTACTGTTTATTGTTACTCTTTGTTGTTGTTTTTACTGTTTGTTGTTACTGTTTATTGTTGTGACTGTTTGTTGTTTTTACTGTTAATTGTTGCTGTTTATTGTTGTTTTTACAGTTTACTGTTATTGTTTATTGTTGGAGTGAGTACTTGATTACGTAACCATTGTTCTTGATGGCTTTTGATGGTTGAATAATTTTTTCCGCACCTGTACATGCAGAACGCTTATTGGAGTCCAGCTTTAGGTTTTATTGACTCATTTTATGGACTTTATAAAATAATCCAAGAATCACAAGATAACCCAAAAATCCTAAGAAAATCCTAGAATTGTAAGAAAATGTTGTAATCATCAGAAAATCCAAGACTCATAAGACATTCCAAAAATCATAAAATAATCCAAAATTTTAAGATAACCAAGGAATCATAAGAAAATTGAAAAATCATGAGGCAATCCAAAAATCACAAAATAACTCAAGAATCCTAAAAAAATAAATAAATGTGATTTTATATGAATAAAAACCGATGAGGCCATATCTTTTTCGTCACAATCTCCACACAGGAGTTAGTACTTGATTACATCACCATTTTTTTGATGACTTTTGATGGTCTAATAATTTTTACCACACCTGTACATGTAGAACACCTATTAGAGTCCAGATTTACGTTTTATTGACACATTTGATGGACTTCATAGAATAATCCAGAAATCCTAAGAAAATCCTTTTTCTTACAATTGTAAGAAAATGTTATAATCATAAGAAAATCCAAGACTTACAGGACATTCCAAAAATCATAAAATAATTTAAAACTTGCAAGATAGCCAAAGTATTATGGGAAGATTGTAAATTTTTTTGAAAATCTTAAAATCATAAGAATATTGAAGAGTCATAAGGCAATCCAAAAATCCTAAGAAAATCCTAGAATTGTTAGAAAATATTATAATCATAAGAAAATCCAAGACTCATAACACATTCCAAAAATTGTAAATTAATCCAAAATTTGTAAGATAACCAAAGTATCATGGGAAAATTACAATTTTTTATGAAAATCTTACGATCATAAGAATATTGAAGAGTCATAAGACAATCCAAAAATCCTAAGAAAATGTTAAAATCATAAGAAAATCCAAGACTCGTAAGACATTCCAAAAATTGCAAAATAATCCAAAATTTGTAAGAAAACCAAGGAATCATAAGAAAATTGAAGAATATTGAAAAATCATGGGACAATCCAAAAATCATAACAAAAAACTCAAGAATCCGAAGAAAATTTGGTTTGATAAGAATACAAACCCCTGAGGCAGCACCTTTATAGTCACATGACCCACACAGGAGTTGGTACTTGATTGCATAACCACTGTTCTTGATGACTTTTGATGGTCTAATCATTTTTTCCATGGCTGTACATGTAGAACGCCTATTAGAGCCCAGCTTTAGCTTTTATTGACACACTTTATGGACTTTTCTTGGACTGCTGCGGTTTGCATGTTTCACTGTGAGTTCACGGAGCTTCATGGGCGACAATAGGGCGGATTACTGCCTTTCCTCCGATGTCTTTTTCAAAGGACTTTTTGATATAATTTACAGCAGGACTCCATCCCACTGCATTTAAGGAAAACAACATTCCCAAGTTCCTTCACTTAGGCCAACCCGCTCTATAAAGCTGCTCTGTAAACCACATGAGGCAGCTCTTCAACAACTGGAGCATAATTGACCAGCCATATTTCTTTTTTTCTCACATGTAAATCCTTCAGCCAACATGGAATTCTTGGAAAAGACAGGAAGAAAAAAAAAAAAAAAGAGTGGTTAAAAATGTGTGCATGGTACTAGGTCATTTACACGTCAAATAAGAAATAAGGGGGCGGTCCAATCCTAGTGTGACATGAGGAAGTAAAATATGTACTTCCAGCTCTTGTCGCTTTGTGAATTCCTGGTTTTCTCAGACATGCTTTAATTTCGGCGACCGTCTAAACTCTGTGTTTTCCGTGTACAGCACCTGTGCAGAGCGCGGGGCAGATGACGCCATATTGGATTGATGTGCTTGACTTGTTTCAGTGCAGTGAAGGTATTGTGAGGACAAACAGTTAAACACACTGATTCATCTCCAACCGAGCGCGCTGCCACACACAGCTGTGCCGTCCGGCGAGCTTATGGCGTTGTCATCATACTTCAATTATGAAAAGAAACATATTAGGAGATGTAAATTGTGTTAAATTGAAAAAACGCCCCAGGATGTAAACCAGGAGGTTGGTAAGACTCACTAATTTTCTGACTGACATAATCTGTAAATGTGTAGTGGTTTGGCAATGTGTTCAGCTTCACAAAATGTACAGTCACGGGTGGGCAGTGCAGTCTCCGATCGCAGCATATGCACTTTTATAATGTATGGACGGGAACTGAAGGTGCAGTATTTAAAGGAACTGATTTTATTTGGTGATTTTACATGAAAAACTCCCCATGAGGTAATACCCGAGTCAGATAAAACAATCAAAGAAGTCAAATATCTGTTTAAAATGAAGGATTCTGTCAGTTTCTACCTCACAAAATAAAAAAAACACTGTCAGAATAAATATAAGGCAGTGAGTTCGTAAGTTCTAAAAATGATACTGATGGCAAGAATTAATATGACGCATGATAATACAAATAACAAAATAATTAAGGTATTGTAAGAGGACTGGAAAATATCTACACACTATGAGAAATAAAAGATAACCTTATGATTCTAAGAAAATCCTAAAATTGTAAAATAACGCAAAATAATCTTAAAAAAATCATAAGACAACCCGAAAATCCTAGAATTGTAAGAAAATGTTACAATCGTAGGAAAATCCAAGAATCATAAGACATTCCAAAAATTGTAAAATAAAAAAAAAAATCGAAAATCTTATCATAAAATAACCCAAGAATCATAAGAAAATTCAAAAATCATAAAACAACCCCAAAATTGTAACCAAGGACTCATAAGAAAATAATAAAATTGTCAGAAAGTCTTATAATCATAAGAAAATCCAAGAATCAAAAGAATCTAAAAATCGTAAAATATTCCAAAAATCACAAAATAACACAAGAATCAAAAGAAAATCGAGTTTTACATGAATAAAAATCTCCAATGAGGTAATGCCCGAGTTGGACAAAAGAATCAAAATTGTCAAATGTCTGTTTAAAATGAAGGATTCTGTCAGTTTCTACGTCACAAAATAAATTAAAAAAAAAAACACTGTCAGAATAAATATAAGGCAGTGAGTTTGTAAGTTCTAAAAATGATACTGATGGCAAGAATTATTAATATGACGCATGATAATACAAATAACATAATATAATTTAAGTATTGTAAGAGGACAGGAAAATATCTACATACTATGAGAAATAAAAGATAACCTTATGATTCTAAGAAAATCCTAAAATTGTAAAATAACGCAAAATAATAAAAAAAATCATAAGACAACCCAAAAATCTGTAGAAAATCCTAGAATTGTAAGAAAATGTTACAATCGTAGGAAAATCCCAGAATAATAAGACATTCCAAAAATTGTAAAATAATCCAAAAATTGTAATATAACCAAGGAATCATAAGAAAATTATAAAATTGTCAGAAAATCTTATAATCACAAAACAATCACATGTATTACTAGATGATGCCACCATTCCACAATCATGCAAATTTTGTGATATATAACACAAGAAACGCAAAATGAAACATGAGCCACCCTGCGACTCCATCATGTGACGATCACATGACAATCCAACCTTAATTTGATCCAGTACCCACAGAGATATGACGTTTAGAAACTGGAGCAAACAAACATGAAAAGTAGTAGTATGAAAATAAGGTGCGGGGGTGTTCGATTTCTGACCGTATTATTTCTTTGTAATTTACGACAATTTTGATTTTATATGCCTGATATTTGGAACCAACATTCACTTTTAAAGTCTGTGAAAAGGTTTGTTAAGCATCCTTGTGTTATTTCTGCAATAAATTATATACATTTTTCAAGTCGGATTTAATATTTTTGTGTTTTTGTTTTTTTTTTTGCTTTTTGTGATGATATACTCGGTTAAAATGAAAAAATAACAGGCAGGTGTGATAGATGAAGTTGTGCTGAAAAAACAGATACCAAACATGGGTATGTAAACATTTCTGTATACAGTATATAAAGGCAAAATCAGAAGTGCTCAAAAACGGACAAAACAGACTCAGGCTCCTAAGGGTTAAAAACACCTCGGCAACCTGTTATCACAGCTAAAATAATTTGTTTTGGGGCCTTCTTCTATTCACCCATTGTTTTTATTCCCCTGACACTGAACATTTCTTGCTTCTACAGATGATATGATGGCGTTTTGGGTGTAAATTCATCTTCCTCCTGGTCCTCAGTCTGGGAAAAGATCAGGACGAAGCTGAAAAAACAAAGACTAGACGCTCTTTTCGTCTTCCCTACCTTACTAATCACCCCCACGGTTGGGTGTCGGGGCCCCAGAGCTCGGGGTGAACATGAAGATTGAGACTCCAGATACGGCGCAGGAGGACTTCATGAATCAAGCGCTCCCGCAGATTCTCATTCACGTATATCGCTCCGTCTGGCTGCTCGCTACAAGCTGTAATTACACACCGGCTAGCTGTTGTATGGAGCTGAGGAATGAGCTACAACACGCACGATAAAGCCTGTCATATAAAAAATGGTGTAAAATAACTAGATCAACATTGCGTTTTATGGACTTGTAGTAAAATGACACTCAAATGTAGTACACTTAAATGAGTAAAAACACTTGTAAATGAAACGCAGGGTCTCCCAAAGTCCCTGCATTTACATTATCACCGTTTTTTTCCCTCTCTAATCCTGCTTCCAATACTGCTGTGTTTACGGAATCCTGGATTCAGCCAATAACCGTCACTTTGTGGCGCGTACAGCCTCAGACCTGAGATTAGGAACTGTTTCCACCAGCGAAAACACATTCTTTTCCACCAGAACCTGGCTTCCTTGTGCTTTCAGTCAGATTTTTCAGGTTATAAATGTGCTGTTTGATCTTTCCTCGTGCACCACAGGTCGACATCTGTAGTTCTGAGTGAAAAATCCAAGTTTCCAGTGTCAGAATTAGAAGAATTTGATGGATTAGAGGTGGACTTCCATGATCTGGTTCAGTTGTAATGAGGTAATTATAGAACTACACTATTTCCAATGTTAAAATGAATCCGCCACAAACTATTTTAGTCATTAAATTCATAAAAATCTGAGCTCAGAAGCTTAAACGGACCCAAAAACCTTTATTTTTCAGAGAACCATTTATGTTAAAGCATATTTATTCTATTTTGCATATGTTATCCTGTATTTACTGCATTAAAATTCAAGTTTTAGTGTAAAATCTGGAATGACAAATACAGTTTGAGTCATAATTTACATTAACGATAAAATGAGTCATGGTAGCACTAAGGCCTCTACCAAACTGATGGAAAACCTTACATTTTTAATATTACCAATGTACACTGTGATGGTTTTTTTTCTTCATTTATGCGTTGAAAACACTTTTACCTGACAGAAAAAGGCGAGATCCAACTAAAAAACATCATATTTTGTTGATCAAAACAAGAAACAACTCATGGCAGAACAAAGGCCTGAACCGAACCTACGGAAAACCTTGGATTTGTATTATTATTCATGCATTTATGTGTTGAAAACAGCTTTTTCTCACTGAAAAAACCTAAATCCAATTGAATATTCCCTTTTTTCCACATTAAATACAAAACTCTAATGAAGCTCAGTCTGCAGCTTTTTTACCCAGGAAAATAAATCGCTGGAAATGTTGGTGGAAAATTAGCTAATGTGAGCTCTGAATAACTGAACGCAAAAATAAGCATTTCCGTCTAACTCCATGGGTTTTACTGGTGAATCAATGTTGTAGAAGATGACAGTGTTTCCATGGTAACTACGGAGCCTCTGAACGTCCAAACGGGTATGGTTTTTTTTTGTTTTGTTTTTTTACTCATTTTTATAAATTTTCTTCATTATTTGATTTGTTTTTGTTAATTTCGTTAGGTATTTTGGTTATTTTTTTGATTTGTTTTGAACTCTTTTAGTATTTTTTTTCCTCAATTTTGTTAAGTTTGGGGCAAATTTTTCCATGTAACCTTTCATTTTATTGTTTATTATTTAGTTTTTTTAATTTCATTGATCATCTATTTGTGTAATTTTGTGTGTCCATCCACTGTCATTGATCCAACTCCATGGGTTTTACTGGAGAATCAATGTTGTAGAAGATGACGGTGTTTCCATGGTAACTACTGAGCCTCTGAACGTCCAAATGGGTCATATTTGATGACCATGAAAAGATGATTAGCTGTATTTTACACAAATTATTGACATGTATTGATAGAATTAATGGATCAGAAGGTATTGAACAGTTTAAATCAGATGTTTTGTGTCACCAGTGGTTGTTTGGGTTTCTATGGGTTAAAAAAAGTCACTTTTGTTTTTTTTTCCAGTTTTCTTCGTTTTTTAACAAACCCCTCAACTTTTATCGAAACTTTTATGAACATCTACATAATCAGGAAATTAAACACAGCAAAATAGATTATGTACACACAGAAAAACTGCAGAACACAGAAGAGAATATGAGAAAAATCTTCATAAATCATGAAAGAAAGGTTAAACCTTTATGGGGAAAACAACACTAAAGTCCTTTAATGAAGCTGAGTTTGCCAAAGTTTATGGCATATAAATATGTCTACTAATGCTTACTTTCAGACATACCCTGCAGAGGATCTCCAGGCTCCATAAAAGAAAGAACAAATTGCAGAAAAGAGACAAGACACACAGCTGGGGAGTCAAAAAAGCTTTGACCCGGGCTGTTTAGCCTACGAGCAGCAAACGGCAGGAAGTAAGGGTTAAAGTCAGATCTCAACAGGGGCTTGTGGGGAAACAGCACACTTAAACCTGACTGGGCACTTCCTGGTTGGGAAACAACAGAGGCCACACATGGTAATGCTATAACTCCTCTGGTGACACAGCTCTTAATGGACCAGGGGAAAGCCAGAGGAGAGCCGGGTCAGGGGATCAATCGGTATCGTGGGAAGCTTTTAAAGACTCGGCTCCTATTTGAGATTTAAAAATAGAGCGGGCCTCGCTTCTCCCATAGCGGGGAGCGCTCGGTAGGATGCATCTGGACGAATGCGACGGGCAGCGGCAAGTCCCATCGCTCAAAAGAAATTTCCACTCCTGCACCATTACATGTCATCAAACTGTGACGTTCAATGTGCTCCTGGTGGGATTTGGTAAAAGCGCTGTAATTTACTTTTGTAATTAACTTTATTGCTGGATCCATTTACCTCAACCTGCCTCATCTGTCTCAACTTGAGGGATCATTTCCCCAAATTCAAGGGCAGTAAACTTTTTGGGGTTTTCACATGTGGGTATTATTTCTAGGTTAATGATGGACCGAAGTGCAGACGGACACTTTGGGGCTACTGTTCGTCTGAAAACCGGACTAAACATCAACTCGGATGATCTAAACATCCAAACTGAGGTTGATAAACACATGAAGATACAAAAGCATCTACTAATCCTATCGATCCGTGATAATTTTAGCAGTTATGACAGGCTGTCGAGGTGTCTTCAAGTTTTCTTTGCAATAAAAGTGTTAGAAAACGTCTTTTCACTCATTCTTTTGCAGAAAGAAGTTAACTTTCGATACCTTGCCATTAAGTTTTTCGCATATTTATGATCAGAAACACCTGTAAATAACCGTAATGAAACTTTCCGAGATTCACTTGACTCAACTTGCGAAAAAAGGTGTTTCCATTGCAGTTTTGCATACTATACCAATTCCGCAACATCTGAAAAACCACCTCTTGGCATTGCAAAAGCTTTGTCATTTTTCCATTAGCTCCATTTTTATGCGATATTTGAGGGTCGACAGAAAAGCGACGAGTGTAAAGATCAGAGTTTCGGAACACTGTGATTTACTGGAGATCACATGTCTGAAGTGCAATAACGGAGCATTTTCGAACAGGAAGTCATTGTTAAAAAAGCAGCGCTTAAATTAGAGGCGTTTTGCTTCCTCTTCTATGCTCCAGAAGCTCCGTTTGAAACCGCTTTTGACAAGGAGAAGAAACTGTGTTGTCAGACTGAACATCCCTTCCTTTTCCTCTAAATACACAATGGGAATGTCAGAGTCTACGAAGCAGCGAGCCGGTACCTGAATAAATCGCGGAGTGCATGTGGAACTCGTTCCCCGGGACTTTGTGGAAATAATAAGGAAGAAAAGACGGAGCGGTTTAAAAGGGTTTTATCCTTGGATCATGCAAAGGTCTGGATGTAAATCACTCAAGTCGTACATATGAAAACAGTCAATCACTGGATCATGTGATTCGAACAGGCCCCAGTTTTAACCCTTGAACCTTCAGGACAAGTGTATGAAATAATAGAGGAAGTGTTTTTAGTGATGCTGAAATAAGTGGAGACTGTTAATTTGCCTGTAAGACAAAAAAAAGGGTGTGATGCAAATATGTGAATAACTTTACATCTCAGGAAGAGAGGAGAGGGGAGGAGAGGAGAGGGAGGAGAGGAGAAGGGAGGAGAGGAGAGGTGAGGAGAGGAGAGGGAGGAGAGGAGAAGGGAGGAGAGGAGAGGTGAGGAGAGGGAGGAGAGGAGAGGGAGGAGAGGAGAGGTGAGGAGAGGAGAGGGAGGAGAAGGGAGGGGAGGTGAGGAGAGGGGAGGAGAGGAGAAGGCAAAATAGAAAAGAACAGAACAAAACAGAATAGAACAAAAAAGAAAAGGGCAGAACAGAAAAGAAAACAAAAGAAGAAAAAAGAACAGAACAGAATAAAAAACAGATTAGACCAGACCAGAGCAGAGGACCCTTCAGGGTTCAGGTCTACAGAACCCTTTTCTGCTTAATCACAGTAAAACCATCAGATAACTCAAATCCCACTTCTCTGTGGAACACACTGGGTCACATGACCACTTCTTCAGCCTGTAAACTGGCCTAAACATCGCACCGTTTGCGTTGTAAACGTCGTCGAGCGTTGCCAGACTTGTGTTCTTCTTCCTTCTGTATCCACTTGAGTCTGGTTCTGACGGTGCAGAGTGTTTCGACACTAGGTATGAGGACTATTGTGGCTCTTTTTCTTCTGTCTGACAAAGCTGCACTTGTTCGCCTGCCTGCTCCACCCCCCCCCTCCTTGTTCCGAGTTTGGCCTATTATGTTTCCGAGCTTGGAAGCCGGCTCCCTTGACAAAGCGGGGGTAAATGAAGATATTTGTTTCCACTCAGGTAGCGCTGGCACGTGTGAGCCGCTGCCTCACTTCGCTGAGACAATTAGCCGACACCTGCTCGCGGCAGATTGCTCTGGCAGATTCCTGGTGCTCCTGTCGCCTTCGACACCGCCATCTGGCCTGAGGAAGGTGTTGCACAGGTCGGCCCCGCTTTGTGGCAAAGCCGGCAGCCAGGAGTGATTCGGATAAAGGGAGAAAATAGACACGGAGGAAACACACACACACACACACACACACACACACACACACACACACACACACACACACACACACACACACACACACAGAGGGCAGGCTTTTCTTAGTCTCAGTGTTGATTTCGTCAGATCTTTGTCTCTGGGTAAAACTCGGTCCAATCAGTACAAGATAAATGTAAATACTGTGTGAACGGGTGGATGACACATAATAAAAATATCATTTTTTGTGTTGTAACTTTCAAAATGTATGTGTACTTGTAGATTTTGTGTTGAAATGTGCATTTTTAAAAATAAAGTTGCTGTGTCAATGCGACACCTTATTAAAATAATCACCGGAGTCAGGGGTGTCAAACTCGTTTCAGTTCAAAATGTAATCTGAAGTGGGCCCAACCAGTAAAATAACAACATAATATTCTATAAATAATGTCAACTCCAACCTTTTCTCTATGTTTTAGAGCGAAAAGAGTAAAATTACTTGATGAAAATGTTTACGTCGACAAACTATCCTTTCAAACGATGCGAACAAAGTGAACAAATAAGTGTTAATAATAATAATAATAAAAAAATTCAGTCTCAGTTTATCATTTCCACATGTACATTATAACTTACAGACACAGTAGATCTACAAATACACTAAACATTTAATAACACACAGAATATTGGTACAATTAGACTTACTTCTATTCAGACATTTCAGATTGTTCATATTTGTTCAGGTTATTCTCTTTTTTTGTGTGCAAAATTATCCTTTGTTTTAGTGTAAATACATAAAAATGTTTATATTTACAGAGAACATTTTGGAGTTGTCATTATTTATATGTTATTATGATCGTATTTTATGTTCCTGCCCACTGGAGACTGAACTGGTCTGAATGTGGAACCTGAACTAAAAGGATTGTTCGTATCTCAGTGTAATTTTTGCATTTCACAAATTCATCCCAAGGGCCGAACTGGATGCTTTGGCGGGCCGGATTTGGCCCCCGGGCTGCATGTTTGACACCTGTGGCCTAAGTCATTTTTTTCAGATTTTTCAGGAAACACAAAACACTGAACCATGTGTTGAATATATGATATTTACAATAAATTTTAATCAAAACCGTTATAACAACAGATGCCTTTTGACAAACAAACAACAAGCTCAGTCAAACATGGACCATGAGAGAATTAAAGGACTTCGGGAAATTTTCAAACACACCAAAAATGACTTAGGCAGTTATTTTAATAGGGTGACGAAAGCCTTAAAGGAGTGATATTTAATTTTTTTTTTTTTTTTTTTAAGTGGAATTCTTCATTTTAAACATGTCCCTGTGGTCTCCATAAACTGGAAATGCTCTGCTTGGGTCTGAATTCTTCATTCATTCAACTCCACAGGTCCATCTTCAACAATATTTCTGAGTAATGA
>JAQQZY010000013.1:10034971-10050549 GCA_030068375.1 Ostorhinchus rueppellii | reverse complement strand
ATTTTTTCTTCGTCATGTTTTAGTCGACTAAAACGCTCAACATTTTTGTCTAATTTTAGTCTCTTCTCTCTAAAGTCACTCAGTCCTCACAGGAAACTGAAAATGTCTTCGTCTGGACGGGAGTGGGGGTAGCATTTCCTCTCGTGTAGATGAAAACGAGGAAGTAGTTTTTGTTTAGTTTTTATTTCACGCTAAGTATTTTCATCTCGTTTTTATCCATCAACGATTCGGCACATTAACAGTCTTAGTGTTTTTAGAACATCGGTGCAGTCTTCTCGTCATCATGGGGAAAAAAAAGAGTCGTTGACGAACATATTTTGTCTCCTCTGACAAAATTAACACTAATGGGATGAATGTGGCTCAAATAAACATGACGTTTACTTTTTGTGTCATGGCAGAACTACCCAAAAAAAACCCAAAAAAAAAACCCCACTCCATACTTTGATAACATGAGAGCGATGTTAGCCTTTATATAAAAACAACAAAAGCAGCCAATCAGAGACTGTCTGTGCTCATATGATGGAGGTACATCAGAATTTCTTTGACAGCTTCAGAGGTGCCAACCTTCAAATCCATGAGCCAAACACTGCTCTAAGGTGCTAAAGGCGATATTGCCAACTTTAATCTGAAAACACTGGACTTCAAAAATCTATAGCAGTCAGATCTTATTATTGATTGAGATGGAAGGGAAGTAAAGGGGGTAGGAGGGTAGAGGTAGCCAAATAAACAGAGAAAGTCTGCTATCTGTGAATATCAAACCATCTGTCGGGCCCTGACAATGCACAGCACAAAGCTCAAACCGCTCACTTTCCAAACATGGTGCGTGAAAACCTGTTGACACTAATACTGGGTGTCAGTAATGTAGGCAAGGATTGGAATATAGGTTCCCTTTAGTCCGCCAAGATTAGACTCCTTACAGTTTTATAGCAAAAATAGACAGATCTGCTCGGAATTAGCAGTCTGTTCCTAAAATATGAAGTCGAAGCAATAAAGGAGCGCTAATCAGCACTATGATGAAAAGTGTGTTTTCTTTCCGATGTTTTTTTTTTTTAATCGTAGAGTATTGATGGATGGCTTGATGAGTGAATTAATCTGGTGTTTCACCTCATTATCACAAACTGCTCTTAGCGCTACTGAAGTTATTAATTTATTTATTCCACTTTTACACGTTACAAGCGGAGTGACAGCTTAAGGATATTTTTAGAAGCATTGAGAGTAGGGGTATGAAAATAGGAGAACGGAGGCTTTAAAAAAGTAGCAAAACCTTTGAGAAACATCACAAATTCGAGTAGTTTTGTACCATGTGGAGATTGGAAGACAATTAATGCAAGAAAATACACACTGAGCTGAAATAACATGAAGCCAAGGAATACATCTGTTCTAAATATATATCCAAATGCACAGATTTGGACGCCTAATCCAGAGTTAATTTGTTTATTTACTAAGTTTTTGGTGCATTAACGTCAAGGAAGTGTTGGACATGACTGCATTTGAGACAGACGACTGTAGCATATTATGTAAATAAAGTCACACCAAGACCGAACTGTAGCCAAACTGCTTAGTTTAACATTAGCCTAAGGTCGGAGAACATGTTTAGTTCAGCGTTAGCCTTAAAACACCACCTTCAAACTGGCTTATTAGTTAAAAGAGAATGAGAAAGAGTTGGTTCCCTCAGGTCATTTGTTTAACTTTGAGCTTTAAACTGGCACCTTATACAGCATAAAACAGGGTTTCTTCTGCTAAGTTGATTTGTTTATGTGTATGTATATTTATTTCTGAACCTTATTTTTCCATTGAACCATTTTTTTTCTTTTCATTGAACCTTTATTTTAGATTTTTTTTTTTTTTTTTAATTGAAACTGGATGCAGGTACAAAACACATTTCACTGTGTATAACTGTGCATGTGACAAAAAAAGCTTATCCATCCATCCATCCATCCATCCATCCATCCATCCATCCATCTTTGACCTGTCAACTTCAGTTTGGAGGTCCAAATTAACTAGTAAAATAAATAAATAATTTTTAAAAATTGAAAATATTAAACATATAAATTAATTAATTAATTATTTTTTTAAAAATTAACTAGTTTCCCATCACATTGTCTCGTCTTGACATTAGAATATCATAAATTCCACAACAACAACACAACACGTACACGCTTTACAACTGTTTATGAATAATCTCCATGACGACTCAGAGGATACACCTTTAAAACCCTTTAAAGGTAGGGTAGGAGACCTGGGGAAAACAGGTCAAGCAAGCTACGTTTTGGAAATAAACAGTTCAAAAGTCCAACCCCCTTTTTTCAGACTTCCCTGTGAAGCCACGCCTCCGATACTTGTTCCTGAGGGTTTATGAGGGGGGAGGGACAAATGTCAGTTGAGTTTGACAGACATATCCCCATTCAATCATTTCAATGGGTCGGTTAAAATGATTGGATGGTGTTTTTTCAGTCCTGTCCATTCCACAGGTGACTAAAATGTTTTCTTTTTGTGTTAGAGCATTTGATTAATTGATTTTAATCGGGGTGTGAAGGGGAATTTACGCAATATAGTGAAAAAAAATGCTCCAGGAAAACACTTCCTACCCCACCTTTAAGATGTTTGTTCCAATACCAATAGAAAATGTTGCGCATATTTGACATTAGTTCATACAATAATGCACAAGCTGAATTTTATATATTATATCCTATTTTTTAAGGAAAGTTTGTCGATGTAAATATATTCATAGTGTAATTCGACTATTTTCACTGGTATTATTTTACTGGTCTGGCCCATTTCAGGCCATACTGGGCTGAATGTGGAACCTGAACTTAAATACTCTACGTCATCAGCTTCTCTTCTGATTCCAAACAAACGCCCTCGAGCCTTATTAAACTCATACCTCAGGACTTGCATTTCCGTCTCCGAGCTATAAGAGTGTAGGGCTGGTAAATTAATGAGAAAATAACTCGGGCTTTTGTAATTTCCCACCTCATGTTAAGGGAGGGGATATTTTTGTCAGTTGTTAATTACTGTCATATGGCTACGGCACCTTTTTCCCTGAAAATGACAGAGAATGAAGGGAGGGGAAGGATGGGAGGGGGAGGCACGAAAATTAACTTGACTCTCAGAGTGCGATCTTGTCAATGTACCTGATGTACAAGGAACATGTCTTACCCTGCTTGGGAGGAATCTCATTTATTTATGTTTTTTCATGCTTTGCGGTTATTTAATTTCAGTGCTTAGTGCGTATCGAGCTCACAGCTTCCAGTTGCACCCGACAGAAAAAAAAAAAAGAAAAAACAGGGATGCCGACACAACCTCAGCGGATCACAGGTTCCTGATGTCAAAGCAAAACTATAGGCTGCACAAAGAATGATCAAATATATGAAAATCTACATGTGCAAGCAAAGTATTTCATCTAAATTACCTTTTACAGTCAGTCCTGTTTACACTATATACAGTATGAATTAAGTGTAATAGTAATTCAATGCAGCATTTGACAAATAACTCGGAACAGGAAATATTTCTGCAGCCAAGAAAATGCTGGCATTGAGATGGCAGTCGTTTCATACTTCATCACAGCAACAATGGGTCAATTATTTTCTAGATATAGTTCTGATGGAGAGGTCAGTGGGCCGGATGCATGCAGCCAGTAGAAAACCCTTCGTTTGTGTGATGGTGTTCACATTATGTTTAAAGAAAGAAAGTACAGCAGATTCGTCTCTGTCTATCCTGATCACGTATCTGTTTAGATCTGAAAATTACATTCATTTTCATCTACATACAAGTATTTGTTTTTATCAGTGGTTTTAGGATTCCAGGTTGGGTTGGTATGGGGGTCACCATCAGGTCTGGGGGGGGGGTTATACTTTGTGTGTCACAAAATCTTGGATCTTGTTGGTGCGGGCAGGGGTGTCCGTCATTGTGGTTTTATATTCCTCTAATTCCACACTCAGCCATAGGAGTATGGATCCAAGTTACTATTCCTAGAACCGCCGGCTTCTGTGACTCATGTGGGGGACCAGTTAGAGTTCCAGGCTAGCAGGACCTTCTGCAGAGGGGTTTTCCCCACCCATCCTCCCCGTCCCTCCCATGCCAGAAACCGTCAAGAGCAAGATCGAGATGCCCCGCCTTCCACAGGGGCTCACGAGACAAAGCAATCTAATGCCGCACCTCTACTACATGGAACCGGCTCGGCTCGACTCAGGTACCAGGTGCTATTCCTGGAGACCGTTTCCATTACAGCATACTATCGATATAGAATGCCTGGTTGTCATAGCGACGTGGCATGTAACTTCCACAACATCATCTACAATGTGACACAGCTGGTGGTACAAACAAAGAGGAAGAGAAGAAGAATTTTTTCGTCGGCCACCAAGGACAGGAAAAGTCTGAACCGCCTTGACCGACCACAGTGTAGTTTTGCAAACTGCCATCATATTGTTTTGCAGACTGATTAACCTACCGGTATATTTACTGTAACGTCCAAATCTAGTTGTTTTTTTTAAATGGCAGGTCACACATTGATAACACAATGACGGAGAGACAACTCAGCCAATCCATGGTCTGCAGTGCTTGGTATCTGTTCCCTTATCATGGAACCTCAGTGGAGGTGATACCAAAAACTAACATCGGGTACCAGATTCCAGGTCCTTCTTCATAATGGAAACGCAAAAAGGCTGAGTTGAGCCGGTACCACATAGTGGAAATGCGGCAAAGTAAGGTACGGTCAAGTACTCCTAGTTCTGCTCTGAAAAACTGATCTCATCCACTATTAATCGATGACACAAAATTAAAACAAAATCAATCTAAAATCCATCAAATCCATTTTTTGACCCAGCCCTACCCAGGATAAAAACTACCCCAAAGGGTCAACGCACTTGTCTTTTCTTTATACCAGCTGCTACATACTACCGTATGCTATTCCATTTAGTCATTTAGTCCATTTTAAAGTAAAAATCGTCGTTGGGTGTGGGAGTGTATGCCACTCAATAGCCGGTGAATGTCCACTTCACACATATTGGCGTGGTAAAGGACAGAACGTTACTTGGCGGCTGGCTGGGGATTGTCTCCATTTCCTGGTTGACCGCTTCAGTAACTCTAGGCGAGGATGGTGGGGGTGGAGGGGGGTGGGGTTGGGGTGGTTGGGGGAGGGGGGGGGGTCACTCCTCCCATCACACGTTGCTGACCTCAGACCATGCCCTGCAAATGCTAACCTTTTCTCGCCCCTCCAAAATCAAATCAATAACACTTTGGCCAGGAACAGGGAACACTGTGTTGGCATTAATCACCTGCCCTTCCATGCTTGACTCTGCAGTTTGTTCCTCCATGTCTGGCTCTCTGTTTGGTTTAGAACTAATGGATGACTGGCCGTGTTGTAGACTGACTGAATGACTGCTTCTCCGGCCTAATAACGGGCCGCGTTTCAAGCCCAGGCGGACAGTCATCACTTTGTTGACATTGCGGGTTTGTGTCTGAAAGAGTGTCTATCCAGTTTGTTTCAAGCCAAATGGCAAGAATGAGACGTCGACAGTGGAGACAAGACAGCTTTATAACCTGCATCTGATGCCCACTATCAGACTTTAGAATAAGAAGGAAGAGCCTCAGGAGGACAGACAGATGCAGCATGGATGAAGGATACAGTAACGCACAGCAAAGGCCTGTTGTTTACTGGGGTGTGTACGGCGCTTGTTTATTCTGAAAGACACAAAACTACGTCTGTGTCCACTTCCAAATGACTTTTCCTTTAAATCTAACCTTTCGTAAGGGATTCAGCCATTTTTATTACAGTATTATACTCCATCTAGTGCCTTTTTTCAAGACAAATTTTTTTATAAAGAAAGTGTTTGTTAAATAAATAAACAGAAGCTAAAACATCAGCTGTTTGACAGGATTTAACCATTAAACTACTTTTGTATTAACTTAAGGGATTTATACATGATGTAGATAATGGCTCCATATTAATTTAAAAAAGAAGATAAGACTAAGAATCTGTTCTCAACTACCTTACCTGGAATCAGACACTGAAAGTAAGGAAAGGGTTAGACGAGGTAAGCCTTTGCTTCTTTCTGTTCCATCTCAAACTGTGTTTATGAGCTGATCCATATGCACATTTATGTTAAATTTATTGTGTTTCATTACTTTTTATGTAATTGTTGACCATTAGTGGGTGCATATGTAATGAACATCTTGCTGTTTTTGGTTTTTTGTTTTTGTTTTTTTTACTTTAAAGTTTGAGACAAAATAAACCCCCCCAAAAATACATTTAAAAATAGCATAAAACAAACATCTCTACCTGTTCTGGCTCCTTCACTACTATCCAGGATTTTACTTTTGTGTTCCTATGTATTTTCAGAGCTGCTTTGACTTTGTTAGAGTTCTAAGTTTTACGTTTTTATTGTGAAAACCTAACCGGATGTCGTGCAAGGCACTTCCTGTGTAACGTCTCGTCTAAGTACTGACATAAAATGACTGCAGCTCTGTGTCCTGGGCCAAGCACAGCCTTTACATACGTATAAATGTTCTGTGTGGTAGTGTGTGTAGCCTCAGTGGAGTTAGTGGGAATTTTATTTGTGAATTTGTGTCAAAAAAGACGCTTAAAAATACGTTTATTTCTGATTAGCATTTAAGCTAGCGATTAGCGCGTTAGCCCGCGGACGTTAGCATGCTAGCTCTAACTACTACTAGTTTCATGTCATCTTGAAGGGGCAGTTTTATGTATATTTGGCAAAAATGTGAACTGGTTCTATGTGTTAATTTCAGTTTTACACCTCTTTTGAGTCATTTCATGAATAAAGTTAAAAGAATCATCAACAGGTTTCATTATTAGAAGAGTTATGTATGTGTTGCTGCACTACAAATATGAGCAATTTATAAATGATTTTACGTTTGGGTTTGATATGTTCCTTTGCATATGCTAAATTAATGTCTAAAGCGACTATATTGCATCTTTATTGTGTCAAACGTACAAACTGCATGCAGACACAATCCTTAGTGCACAGGTAGTAAATTCAGTTTGTACGATTTTTCCCAGTTTGACTATTTTTTAATACACGTTTATAATTTTTTTCACATATTTACTCATTTTCCACTTTTTGTTTACTTTTCATTTTTCCCCACAATTTCATTATTTTAAAAATACTTTTCACATTATGATTTTTTTATGTATCTACTTTTTTTTGCACTGTTTAAAATTTTCATTTTTTTTTATTATTTTTTTTTTTATACACGCAAACCTTTACTCGATTTGGCCCAGTGTGTATATTGCTATGAGTATCATGTAGTGTTACCATGGCAACACAGACAGAACTGAGTTTAAGAGGCGACAAGACATTAAGCGTTAGTAAAATTTTTAACAATTAGTCGTACTTGTGCATGGAAAGGGATGCGACAGATGCTACACAGAAACAAAATGGTTCCAACTCACTGTAATATGAACAATATTAGAGAAAAACAGCATCAAACAGTGCAAATATCTCCAGTTAATTGCATGTTTGCTGCTATAAAGTCTGTCCTAACCAGAGGATGTGCTGCCTGTTACTCCACGTTAACATGACGAGCATCTTTTCCACAGTCCTTCACTCATGTCTGATATCCTCAAAGCTCATATCTGAGCGGATGCCAAACAGGCTGAGTCATCCAACAGCAGTGATACCAGCTCATAAAGCAGACAGTAGGTGACGCAACAGCAACACGGAGATGAATCAGGTTTTAACAGTAACATATTTACAAAAAAAAAAATAAGATCAGTTATCAGTAAACAGTCATCCATCCACCACAGAATAATGTTCAGTCTGTGTCTGCACGTGTGGACTGTGATAGTCACTGAATTTATGCCGAAAACAAACAGAAATGTCATAATAGATGAGAAACAGACACAAAATAGTACGATGGAAGAAGACACGCCCACCAGGACCTCAGACCCAACGGACAGAGTTTAATGAGAACGACTGATTTACTGTTTCAGCTGATGGTTGTTTAATACTTTGACTGTTTTCTACAGTTTTTACAATTTTTTTTTCACAATTTACTATTTTTCACTTTTTCCGCAACTTTTTCAACATTTTAACAATTTTTTTATTTAGTTGACCTTTTTTCACAATTTCTTCATTTTTCTCATTTTTCCCCACATTTTTTTTTCAATTTTTCTCACAATTTAAATACATTTCCTTTTTTTTTTTTTTTTTAACATTTTCACAATTTTTTTTCACATTTTGTTTTCCATTTTTCATATATTTAGTAATTCTACACATTTTGTTTATTTTTTTTCAATTTTTTTCCCACTACTACATTTCATATTTTGTTTATAATTTTTTTCTCGTATTTTGACTTTCCTTCTTTTTTTTTCGGACTTTAACATTTTTTCACATTTTTAATTGTTTCCCACATTTGAATATTTTTTCCCTACAACTGTATTATTTTTTCCATTCATTCATTCATCTTCTATACCCGCTTAATCCTCACGAGGGTCACGGGGGTCACATGGAGCCTATCCCAGCTGCTTAGGGCGAAGGCGGGGTACACCCTGGACAAGTCGCCAGTTCGTCGCAGGGCTTTATTTTTTATTTTTTTTATTTATTTTTTTTTCTCCACACTTTCAAAAAAAAAGTCACATTTTTAAAATCATTTTTCCACACTGAAATTTTTTCTAATTTACTATTTTTCATTATTGTTCCACATTAATTAAATCTATTTATTCCACATTTATAAACATTTTCCCATTTTATTTATCATTTTCCCACATTTTTAGTATGTTTTATATTCATCATTTTTTCACATTTAAAATTTTTTCACATATTTACTCACTTTCCACATTTTTTTTTTCAAATTTTTCCACTTTTACGATTTTTCTTTTTTTCCACAATTTGACTTTACTTTTTTTTTCCCACTTTAACATTTTTTTCCACATTTTTAATCGTTCTCCACATTTTGTTAATTTTTCCCCCACAGTTGTATTATTTTTTTCCACACTTTCAAAAAGGTCACATTTTTAATCATTTTTTCCACAGTGAAATTTCTTCCACATATTTACAATTTTTCATTATTGTTCCACATGAATTGACTCTATTTTTTCCACATTTATACTATTCTTTACATTTGAGTATTTTTTAAATATTTATAATTTTTTCACATTTAAAATTTTTTTCACATATTTACTCGTTTTCCACATTTTGTTTAGTTTTTCACATTTTTTCCAATTATACTATTTTGCATACTTTGTTTATAATGCTTTTGGTTTTTTTTACAATTTGACTTAACTTTTTTCGCACTTTAACATTTTTTCACACTATTTTTTTCCACCATTATATTATTTTTTACACACAAAAAAGGTCACATTTTTCAATAATTTTCTCCACAATGACATTTTTTCCCCCATATTTACTATTTTTCATTATTGTTCACATGAATTAAATCTATTTTTTCCACATTTATACTAGTCTTTACATTTTTTTTGGTATTTTTTAAAATATTTATCATTTTTTCACATTTAAAATCTTTTCACATATTTACTCATTTTCCACATTTTATGCTCCTTTTTTTTATCCCCCAACATTGTACGACAGTACTTCCTCCACACTTCCAGGTAAAAAGGCCCGACCGGCAAATGTCTCGGACGAGACTGCGAACGATCGTCTCCTATTCAAACAATCGTTTAATCGAATCGAAGACATTTAATCGACTCCGACAACAATCGACAGCTGCAGCTCCAGTCAAAAGATCTGGGCTTCTTTTGAAACTCCACATCCTGAATTGATTGGAGTGAATTCAAGCCCACCGTTGGCTTGCTCCGCGCTCGTCGAGTGTTCCCCTGTCCTTCCTGTGATTGCATTAGCGCAGCCTGGTATCAGCCCTGCAGTCCCATCCACATAAATACTCCTCTCGAGGCTCTTATGTAAGCACATACAGGTGCAGCCATAGAGCGCCTAGCTTGCGTTGGCAGGAAACAGGTGTCTGGCTATTGATAGCATCCTGATGAGGATGAGGACGGGGGTGATATGAGGGGGGGGGGCTACGAAATGCAGGGTATGAAAATCAGGTGGGTTGTTGTGTAGTCCCTGGGTACGGCAACTACTAATTGTTAGCGATGCTTTTGAGTCTGTATCTGTGGCCTGGTGCCAGATGGTTGTGGTTGACGGGGGAAGAAAAGGGAAGGTTCTGGTGTTTATAACAGGTTGTTGATTCCTGATTAAATGCAACCTCAGGGACCCCTTAACACCTGGCTAATAGAGACGTGATATTATTAACAGTATGTAAATGTGTGCAAGAGCAGTAGGTGTATGTTTTCGTGCTTTCAGACGTGCAAATGTGCAAAAAAATATCAGTTTGGTCCAAGTGCAACTTTCAGGAAATCTTATTGTTTTCTTGTGGTTTCAGGCCCAACGTCGGGGAGTTTTATTATTCAGCGAACAAACGGCTTCTTCACGAGACGCGCGTTTTCCTGCAGCAGGTGATGAAATTTCAAAGTGTAACGCCACGGAGAACAAAGACTTTATGGTTTTGTGGAGTTCCTGGAACAACATGGATTCACAAACAGCAGCTGTCTTCAAGTGTTTAAGGTGTTTTTTTAAGCCTTAGATGCATAAGTGGGTCCAAAATGACCCCATCAGGTGGTTTTCTGAGAATGTCTTTGGAATAAAAAGGGATTATTTGGGTGCTTCGATGAAACTGGGTTCATTTTAGACCACATAAAAGACATTCAGACCTATTTCCCCCCAGGATTTACCTAATGATGACCTCAGATAAATGCAAATAAATTATCTTCTTACTCTCAGCCATCCCAAAATGTAACATTTTTTTAGTAACGTATTGGGATCCAAATTGGTACATTAAAGCTACCTATAAGTGTCAGTGCATTTTATCTGAAAACATGACTATAAATGGTCTTATATAGAGTATAAATAAAGACACCTGATCCTGGTGGTTTTTCTGATCCAGACATGTGGGTTTTTCATGAATCTCAGTCTCATTCCAGGTTTTCGCATGTAACCCATCGTGTCCACTGGTGTTACACGCAGAACCTGCCCATTTAAACACAAATAAATCACAACAGTGGTCATGTTTGTGACTCTGAGCCATCCCAAAATTCATGATTTTTTAAAAAATATATAAAATATTGGGACCAAAATTGGGATATTAAAGCTACCTATAAGTGTCTGCATTTGATCTGAAAACATGTCTATAGACTATAAATAAAGGCATTGTGTTAAATTTGACGATCCTGGTGGTTTTTCTGATCCAGACATGTGGGTTTTTCATGAATCTCAGTCTCATTCCAGGTTTTCGCATGTAACCCATTGTGTCCACTGGTGTTACACGCAGAACCTGCCCATTTAAACACAAATAAATCACAACAGCAGTCATGTTTGTGACTCTGAGCCATCCCAAAATTCATGATTTTTTTTTTTTTTTTTAATGAAATATTGGGACCAAAATTGGGACATTAAAACTACCTATCGGTGTCAGTGCATTTGATCTGAAAACATGTCTATAGACCACAAATAAAGACAATGTGTTTCATTTTTTAGTTTTTTTTCTGATCCAGGCATGTGGTTTTTCATGAATCTCAGTCTCATTCCAGGTTTTCGCATGTAACCCATCGTGTCCACCGGTGTTACACGCGGAACCTTCCCATTTCAGTGCAAATAAATCACAACAGCGGTCATTTTTGTGACTCCGCCTTGCATAATGAATTTGATTCCCAAAATATACCTGTGAAAGAATAAAAAAGACATAAAATAAACTGTCACCTAAAACACCTAAGAGGGTCCAAGAACTACACACATGCTCTCCACGCTGATTTCTACTCTGATTTATTGAAACCAGGGCCTGAAACTGGCATCAGACCAAAGCGGAGCGCCTCCACTGACGGAAAACTGCATCTGCACTGACGAGCGGGGAAAAAAACCAAACACTGACGACGTGAAATCGATACCTAAAACACCTTAATCTTCCAATTAAAGCTCCTCAGTGACTGCGGTGAGATGGTAACTGTGATAAGTGCAGGTTGGAGGAGGAGGAGGAGGAGGAGGTGAAACCTACACAGGTACGTCTGTCATGGGTAATTACCTTCTCATCGCCCTCGGCTCTCCAAGCTGCCAGTCGTCTGTCAGACAGATCAGCTTACCTCTAGTCTGAGTGTGTGAGTGGAATGGAGTGTGTCTGGCAACAAGGAAAGCATCTGCGAGCGGGGAAAGTGTGTGCATACAGGTGTGGTAACACGGCGAACATATGCAAAGGAAAACTGTTTGCATGTCTGCGCTTTGTGTGAATCTCTCCGACAGCGCACGTTGTGTTTAATTGGTAAGTGTGTTTTTTTGTTTTTTGTTTTTTTTTGTCGACTGCACACGTAAAGAGACCGAAGACGTAGGCGTGAAAATGCACGAAGTAAGACACCTGAGAGGAAGTGTGTGTGTGTGTGTGTGTGAACGCTTGAACACACACCTTTTGTAACTTCGCAAAGTGCCCATTGAGATGAGGGCCAACAGGAGGGATTGTTGTGGGACACGTAGGAAGTGTGTGTTAAGAGGCGGTGGGCAGGTAATAGAGCAGACATAATGGGAGCTAAGTACCTGTAATCCTTAGAGATATGACTCCAGACGAGGGGGGGGTGGGGGTGGGGGGGGTGTATTCTCTCCAGTTGGTGTAATTGGTCCCTGGCCAGGTTGGAGTGTGTGTGTGTGGGGTGGAAAGGTGGGTGGGGGGTGTTTGGGCCAAGTATCAGGTGTGAGAGGGTGTCAGCTGCACTGAGTGGCTCCTATTGATCCACAAGAGGTTCTGTGTGTGTGTGTGTGTGTGTGTGTGTGTGTGTGTGTGTGTGTGTGTGACCCAAATTCAGTCAAAGCCCGAGAATGAGAGAGAGAGAGAGAGAAGAAAAAAAACAACTAAAACACATACCTGCATCTCCAGCGGGGCGGCAGGTGCATGAGTGGGGGTTGAGTGGTGGGGGTGGGGGGCGGAGCCAGTAATGACAGCGATAATGATGCTCAACTGCAGGTTGGCTCAGGTCTGGTCCTGGGAAATGAACAAAGTACAAGTTTCAGCACCTGTGCCCCCCTCCCCTCATTACAGCATGACATGATTGGATTAGAGATAGAACAGAACAGAATGTGTTTACGGTCGTCTTACACGTGTACGGCGGAATTAACGCAAAACACAAAAAAACAAAACAAAAAAACAATAATAACCAATAAAACAGTAGATGAATATATAATGCACTTTGACCCTGACTGGACACTGAGGATGTGTTCAATGCATGTCCTTATCTGAGCTACTGTCACAGATGTGTTCAGTACCCATAATGCACTGGGGTAAAACAGTTCCAGTTATCACAGACACACGCCCACAGAGTATACGTCTGTGTTTTATGGACTGAAAAACTTTAAATCAACTCGTATATTAAACAAAACGGACCACAGCCACAGATAAAAACGACCGTACTCCTGTAAAGGTGGAATCAGACTGTTTGACACGTTCTGTTTTTGGGCCCATTTGACCTTTGACCTGCTGGAACGACGACATACACTTTATATATGAACAATAAATCATATTGTTGTAATTATTTCATGAAAAAAAGTTTTTAAAAAAGTTTTCTACCTTTTGGAGCAACTATGTTTAAGACAGAAACATGGATATAATGTATCAATAGTCTGTTTATATTATTTTTATTATTATTATTATTATTATTATTATTATTATTATTATTATTATTATTATTATCATCATCGTCATTATTATATTGTTTGTTTTTGCATTATATTTAAGCAAATGCACTTTTTCTTGCACTTTATTCTGTTGCTGCCTTGACTGTTGATTTCCCTTGTTGTCTGATCAATAAAGTTTAATGCAATATTATATAATCTAATCTAAAATAATCAAATCTAATTTAACGTAATGTAATCTAACCTTAAATAATCTAATGTAATCAGTTTAATGCAATCTAACCTAAAATAATCTAATCTAATATAATCTAACCTAAAATAATCTAATGTAATCTAATCTAATCAGGTTAATGCAATCTAACCTAAAATGATCTAATTTAATATAATCTAACCTAAATTATCTACTCTAATCTAATGTATTCTACTCTAAAATAATCTAATCTAATTTAATGTAATCTATCCTAAAATAATCTAATCTAATTTAATGTAATCTAACCTAAAATAATCTAATCTAATTTAATCTAAAATAGTCTAATGTAATCTAATCTAATAATGCCTCTTTTTGTGATATTTTAAAACACTTGCAGAAAAGAGTATTCCTACAGTTACATTTCAATAGTTTTTTTCCCAGTAATTCATCTGTTTAACTTTATAAATCAATTTAATAATTTTAATTTAACAAAAAAAAAAAAAAAAGCTTAAGCCATTCAGTTATTATACCTATATTTAGATGTAATATAACTTTTTTTTTTTTTTTTATCATAAATGAGTTTTCCTGCTGTTACCAACCACTGGTTTATATTATTTAAAGAAATAAAAAGTGCCAAAACGACACGTTCATTCCACTTTTTATTCCTATTTAATCACCTTTAACCTGGTTTATTGACACAAACTGAGCCCCAGTTCCACTTTATCAACAATAATAAATTACACGGTTTCATGAGAAGTTTTAGTACTTTTTGGTACTTTTACTGCAGAAAAGAAGAAGAAAAACCCCACTTTAATTGTCCACCACATGTTCACTCATTTTTAGTCAGATTTAAATGATTCATGTGTTCAACTTCAGAAACTGATCCAAACAAATCAGTTTCATGTATATCTGTTATAAACTGCTCATGTATCATATATTTTTCTGTATCTGTGCATGAATAAAAAAAATGAAATATCTGAAATATCTGAAAATATCTGAATTTAATCATTGTGATTTGATAAAAAAGAAGAATCTTAAATCATTAAATTAAAATTAAAGCCTGGATATTTATCATGCGGTCATAATACAACCTGTTTTTTCATTATAAATATAGTGGTTTACATTATTTAAAAAAAATAAATAATAAAAAATTGCACCAACCACTAAAAAGAAACATATTTTTGTGTGAATTATGAGAAATTATCCATAAATACTGTTTCTCAAATGAAAATGAAATGACAACATCATCTTAATCCAACCCTCATTTAACCCTTAACGACCTAGAGATATATATAAAATAAAGAAAAGTTCAAAGGTTATAGGACGTAAACATGTCAAATCATGCGTTTACATCCACTATAATACTAATAATAACGTGGGTTTTACTGGTGAATCTGTTTCCATGGTAACTACAAAGCCTCTGAATGTCCAAAATGACCATAAAAAGACGACAAAGTATATTTCACACCAATTATTTACCTGTGTTAGTGTCTATAATTAATGGTGTAATATTTTGGAATTACAGAAATAATGAGTTAAAAGTTATTTGTAATTTTTGGTGTTTTTTTTTTTCTCAGTTTTTTTTTTTAACAAAAACTTGTAAAAACTAATAAAACTCCCATCATACAATACTGAAATGACAACATCATCTTAATCCAACCATCATTTACCCCTTAACGACCGAGATATATATATATATATATATATATATATATATATATATATATATATATAAAATATATAAT
>JAQQZY010000013.1:10010779-10021686 GCA_030068375.1 Ostorhinchus rueppellii | reverse complement strand
ACCTTAAAAAAATACAAACACTACCTTAAAAAAATACAAACACTACCTTAAAAAAATACAAACACTACCTTAAAAAAGTACTAACACGACCTTAAAAAAAATAGTACAAACATTACCTTCAAAAACAGTGCAAACACTACCTTAAAAATATACAAACACTACCATAAAAAAGTACAAATGCTACCTTAAAAAAAGAAAATACAAACACCATCTTGGCGGAGGTCTGTGCTCTCCGAGTGCTTTTCTAGTTTTGATTCTATTTGTCTTGATAGGTTTTATTGTTTATAACCTGCCAAGAGTTTGTTTATGTCATTTAGCAGTTATGCTAACTCTGTGTCCTATGCTAATGTACATTAATGTTACAGACTCTGTTCATTAATGTGTGATGCCACTGGCAAATGAATAAAGTTTTTGTGTATTGAATGACAGCAGTCATATAAAATGAAAGTTTCTCTATATTTAACTGTCCTTAAGTGCTTTATCACAATTTATTGTCATGTTGTCTTCTGTATGTTGGGTTTTTCTTTCAGTGAAATTCAGTATTTTTCAACATTTCATTTACTAATCCTGTAGATATTCATAAAAGCTCAGAGAAAGGAAGAATAACATTTGGGTCTTTAAGGGTTAAACACTATATTTCAATATTAAGAATAAAAAAAAACTGTAAGTGGTTAGAGATAAAGTCATACTATAAATGAAGAAAAATATTGGATGTACCCCATAGTTTAAGATGGGAGTACATTTGCTCATCTAATTTGCATGTTGTCACAGGGTGGCGGCCATATTGCATTGCAAAACTTGTTAAAAAAAATAAATAAAAATTGAACATAATTGCAGGAGTTTTGTTTTTGTTTGTTTTTTGTCATTATCAAAATAAATTAACTACAACATTTGTAGGAGTTAAAATGTAGCAAATTTTAGTAGTTTTTTAGCTAACCAGCTATGCTAACTCTGTGCTCTATGCTAATTCACATTAATATTAAATACTAGTAAACCCCTTTTTTTCTTAAAAAAAAAAAAAAAAAAGTCATACATTTTGATATTAAGAATTCATAAAGCTGTGGCTTGGAAGTGGTTAGAGACAAGGTCATAATGTAAACGAGGACAAATATAGGATGTAGCCCGTAGTGTATAATGGAAGGACATTTACTCATCTAATTTGCATGTTGTCACAGGGTGGCGGCCATATTAGATTGCGTAACTTGTAAAAACAAACAAAAACAAACTTTAAACATGTTTCCAATTTCTTTTGTCATCATCTTTAAAATAAATTAACAAGATCAATGGTGGAAACTAAAATGTGACAAATTTTAGTAGCTTTTTAGCTAACCAGCTATGCTAACTCTGTGCTCTATGCTAATTTACATCAATATTAATTACTATATTCATTAATATATAATGTCAGTGCCAAATAAATACATAAATGAAACAGTTGAAATATGAATGCAATGAATTCTACAGTTACTTTGTGTCAGATATCCCATAATAGAAACAGATCAGATTATAATGTGAGGACAGTGAACGCATCATTGAACTCGTACTTTGCTAATACTCACCAATAGCTGTGTTTTCAGGATGTTTTTGAGCACTTCCTGAATCCACCAGATTACTCTGATAGAAAATAATCAATACCTCCGATAAAATGAATCAACTGGCGCTACTCACACCTGACCCCGACACCGTCAACGTTTTACCCATGATGCTCTACCGGCCCCGGCAGTGTTAGCGCCCTGCCTCTGTCACTTTGTTGTGTTTGGTGTCGCGTACCCGAGGCAGTACAGGTCATCCTGATTTCCGCACAAGTGTTGAACCTAACACCTGACCCCGCGGCATTATGGGAAAGATCCAAACCCGATGTGACACATGACTACAAACGGGCATAAACACTGACGCTAGCCTCGTTTCCGTTCCTCTGCTGAATATTTCTCCGCTTAAAAACCCACAGCTACATATTCATGGTGTCAGACGGACAACGTGCGTAAGGTAAAATAAAGAAACCTAGCGCTGATTTTATGCTCATTATGATAAATGTGTGCAAGTGTGAGGCGTGTGTAAGAGTGTGGGTGTGCGTGTCAGAATGGGTGTTTATGTGTGTGTGTGTTCGTGCCAGACTCAAGTCAAGGGCAGTAATGCAAATTGTCCTGTCACTTTATTTATTGCAGGATGGGTAGATGTGTCTGTGTGTGAGGTGAGAGAACGGGGGGCTAGGGAGGGAGGAAGGGGAGGGGGGGTTGAACAGCACACATACTTGGACAGCACACACACTTTCCTTAGTAGAACCTCAGGGCAAAGCTGAGCCTCAACCTGAACTTGGGAGTTCATTTTGTTTCTCTACGTCTGGAGCAAAAAGAAATAGCCCGGGGATATTTCCAGTATTTTTTTTTTTTTGTCTTTTTTTTCTTCCTTGCCTGCCTGTTCACTTAATGTCTCAGTAAAACCTCTAGAATTACAGGCAGAAAGGTAATTTGCCAGCGAGGAAGCTTTATTTTCCAGGGTTCCCAATTGTTCTGACAGCCAACCTTGTTCGTAAGATCCTTCCTTTGGTATTTTTTTTTTTTTTTCTTTCTTGGTATGTTTGTGTGTACGTGTGCGTCGGTGGAAGTGCGGTAGGGAGCTAATAAATCAAAAATCATGAAAATAAGACCAAGGAAAGGGTTAGAGGAAACGTCTCCAACACTGCAGGCGCTGCAAAACTACATATTTAGTCAATTTCCCAAAATGGTAGAAATCCACCTCTCAGTAATAATAACAATAACAAGAAAATACACTCTTTATATTTGACTTTTTGCACAAAAACACACAAGCCTGAGGTTGAAGAGAGCAGTGTATTTAAATAAATCATTCCTTTTCCAAATAGAGGACCTAACCCTTAAAACCTAATTACAGGTACAAGAAAAAAAAAAAAAAAACGTTATCGTCTTTGTGGCTTTCAGTGCTTCTGCTACGTGTAAGAGCACGGCCTCTGAGTATTAGCGGAGGCGGTTTAAGAGAAAAAGTTCATTAAATACCTCGGGGATTAGCCGCCAGAGTTGTCCTGGCGTCTCGGCTGGCAACGGTTAAACCTTTTGCACCTGCTTCACCCTGAGGTTTTTCTTTTTTTTCTCCTCTTTTTTGCTACTTTAACCCATAAAGACCCAAATGTCCACCGCCCACCAAAAGCATCTGCTGATCTCAACTGTTTAATACCTGTTGATCCTCTAATCCGATCAATACATGCAAATAATTAGTGTAAAGTGCAGGGTTTTTTTTTGTCTTTTCCTGGTCATCAGATATGAGTCATTTGGATGTACAGAAGCTCTGTAGTTACCATGGAAACGCTGTCATCTTGTGCAACTTTGATTCACGAGTAAAACCCATGGAGTCGGATCAATGACAGTGGACGGACACAAAAACAGAAAACACGATCCATGAAATAAGTTTAAAAAAAAAAAAAAAAAATACAGAAAAATATATAAGTAAGAAAATAATAGGCCACAAACTGAACGAAACTGAAGAAAAAATAACAAAACCGGCAAGAAAATGGAGAAAAATAAGCAAAATAACAAATAAAATATTCATAAAATCATTAAAAATGAAGTGAATTCAAACAAAATCGCAAAAATCAGTGACCCATTTGGACGTTCAGAGGCTCCGTGGTTACCATGGAAACCCCCTCATCTTCTACCACATTGATTCGTCAGTAAAACCTATGAAGTCGGATCAATGACAGTGGATGGACACAAAATCACAAAAACAGAACACACAATCCATGAAATGAATGAAAAAAAAAAATAGACATATATAAATACATTTAAATGAAGAAAAAATAACAAAACCGGCAACAAAATGGAGAAAGATAAGCAAAATAACAAATAACATATTCAGAAAATGTTTAAAAATTAAGTGAATTCAAACAAAATTGAAAAAATCAGTGATGTATTTTGATGTTCAGAGGCTCTGTAGTTACCATGGAAACACCCTCATCTTCTACTACATTGATTCGTCGGTAAAATCCATATAGTTGGATCAAGGACAGTGGATGGACGCACAAAAAAACAGAAAACATGATCAGCGAAATGAGTAAAAAATAAAATAAAAGTTTGAAAATACTTCTGTTGGTCTAATGTTCAAGAATGTGTCACTTTCACTTTACATGTGTTTTTCTTGTATTTAAAAAAAATAAATAAATAAATAAATAAATAAATATATATATATATATATACTTTTTGAATTGGATTTTTTTCTTCTATTTTTTTGCCACTTATGGGTAAGGAACTAAATATGGTAACTTGGTTAACTGTGATTTTTTTCTGTTACATTTTTTTTTTCTAATTTCACAAGTAATGAAATGTTATGTTCGATAACACACGAGGTTGACATTTTGAATTTCAGAGTATTTCTATGAGTGCCCTATAAAGGGAGCACTTTATCGGGCAAGTGACTATTTTTGATCATTTGCACACTTATTATGGTCTAATGTTCAAAAACACATGTTCCTTTCACCTTACAAGTGTTTTTCTTCTATTTTTTATAAACACTTCTTGGATTTTTACTTATTTTTGGCCACTAATGATAAGGAACCAAATATGGTAATTTCATTGATCTTGATTTTCTGCATGACAAACTTTATTTAATTTATAGTCTTGTAATGTCCTCTAACCACACACTAAAGCTGACATTTTGAATTTCAGAGTATTTCTATGAGTGCCCTATAAAAGGAACACATTATCAAGCAAGTGACTATTTTTGATCATTTCCACACTTATGTTAGTCTAATGTTCGAAAACACATATTCCTTTCACCTTATATGTGTTTTTCTTATATCTTTTATAGATACTTCTTGGATATTTACTTATTTTTGGCCACTTATGGTAAGGAACCAAATATGGTAACTTCATTGACCATGATTTTTTTTACACATTTTTTTTTCCGAATTTCACAAAAGTAATAAAGTGTTACGTCCAATAACACACTTGGTTGACATTTTGAATTTCAGAGTATTTCTATGAGTGCCCTATAAAGGGAACACATTATCGCGCAAGAGACTATTTTTGATCATTTGCACACTTATGTTGGTCTAATGTTCGAAAACACATATTCCTTTCACCATACATGTGTTTTTAATGTATTTTTTTATATACACTTCTTGAATTTTTACATATTTTTGGCCACTTATGATAAGGAACCAAATATGGTAATTTCATTGAGCTTCATTTTCTGCATGACAAACATTTTTTTTTATTTCTAAAGTCTTGTTATGTCCTCCAACAACACACTAAAGCTGACATTTTGAATTTCAGAGTCTATAAAAGGGTTAAGGGGGGGGGGATGCACACACAATCTTCACCTGAATGGTAATGAAATCAGCCAATTTAGCCTGAAACAGAAAAAAGTTGGGGGGCTCGGATGGATGGCATCGAAGCATCAAAAGTGGAAGAGAGCGAGAGAGAGAGAGCGGTACTTGAGACGGCGGCAGCGGTGGCGGCGAGGGGAGAAAGTTCCGGAGAGGTGGGCAAATCTGTAAAGCGCTGGAGCTGAGAGGGAGAGCGAGTCACCTCATCAGGCGTAGATTTTACAGCCCCCGTCGCCCTAATCCTGACAAGCCGTCCACCATTAGGGAAGCTGCACCCCCCGCCCCAACCCCGACCTTCCTCCTCCTCCTCCTCCTCCTCCTCCTCCTCCCTCTTCCCTCTGTATCTGTATCCCTCACTTCATCTGAACATGAAGGGGAGGTATTTATCTGATTAAAGATGGTGATGATTTCAAGAGGGAGCACGACAGAATCAGAATCATGCTTTTTTTATTTATTTTTTTGCCATGGAAGTAAACAGTAAAAAAAATAAAAATAAAAATACAAAAATAAAAATAAACAAATTAGATTTTCCAATGTGGCCAAAACTCTGAGGTAATGTCGCCCATGGGATATATCTTACATAAATCTTGATTAAAAAAAAAAAAAAAAAAAAGCTAATGTTTTTTATGTTCATTACCATCATGTCTGTACAAAGGCCATAATTATTTAATCACAGAAAAAATCACTTAATAATAAAAAAATGACAAGATAAACAAATTCAATAAAAAAAAATCGTTCTAATTAGCTAAACTATAATAAAATGAGCTCATTCTAAACATTTTTTGATTGTGTTCTTTTAATTAAGTTGAGATAATCATGATAGTTTGAGGGGGGGTTTTTGGCCAATATATCAAATTTTATAAGTAAAATAAATTTTATCTTTACCACAACAAAAACTCCCAATCACATGACCTGCTCCTCATGATGTCATTTCCTCCTTCATTCTCAGTTATTTAATATAAAACAGTGCGAGTTAAGTGTGTAATATTAACATTTTTACTACAATATCTTCATAAATAACTTTCAATTTCAATTTTACCCAATTGTATATATATTCAGAAGAATTTTTGTGTAAAAATGCCATGTGTTGCTACGATTATGTCTATTTTAGTCCTGAAAATATAAAAAAATTAACAATGTAACTGTCGGAATTCAATTAAAAAAACACCTTCTAATTAGCTAAACAATACTAGCATGAGCTTATTCAAAAAGCTTTTTGATTGTGTTCTTTTTAAGTTGAGATAATCGTAACAGTTTTAACTTTCTTTGCCAATATATCAGATTTTATATGGAAAATAAATGGTATCTGTGTCTGAGAATCAGGTTGAACTCAGTTACCCATTATAAAAACTCCAAATGATGATGTCATTTCCTTGTTCTTTCTCATTTATTCAATATCAAATAGTAGGAGTCAAGTGTATATTTATCAACAATGTTACTTCAATATGTTTATAAATGACTTTAAAATTAAACTTTACTCAAATGTATATATATATTTAGAAGACTTTTTGTGTAAAAATGCCACATGTCGTTATGATTATGTTGATTTTAGGCTGTCCGAATTCAAAAACAACCACCTTCTAATTAGCTAAACAATACTAGCATGAGCTTATTCAAAAATGTTTGATTGTTTTTTTTTTTTTAAGTTCAGATTTTTTTTTGGCCAATATATCAAATTTTGTGTCCGAGAAATCACTTTGAACTCAGTGACCCAATATAAAAACTCCAAATCACATGACCTGCTCCACATGATGTCATTTCCTCCTTCTCAGTTATTTAATATAAAATAGTGTGAGTTAAGTGTGTATTTATCAAGAATGTTCCCACAATATCTGTATAAATAACTCTGAAATTAAATTTTACTCAATTGTATATATAGTTAAAAGAATTTTTGTGTTGAAATGCCATGTGTTGTTATCATTATGTTGATTTTAGGCCTGAAAATAGTTAAAATGTAACAACATAACCATCCAAATTCAATAAAAAAACACGCAATTCGCTAAACAATACTAGCCTGAGCTTATTCAAAAACTTTTTGATTGTTTTCTTTTTTAAGTTGAGATAATCACAGCAGTTTTGACGTATTTTTTGCTCATATATCAAATTTTATATGGACAATAAATTGTATGCGTCTGAGAAATCATGTTGAACTATGAATTATGTTGATTTTAGGCCTAAAAAAAGTAAAAAATATCAACTATATAACCTGGAAGTTAACTCCAAAAGCCCCTCAGTTATATTCTGACCCAGGTATACTGGGAGCGGTTATGATTTTGCGAAAAAAATAGCGCAAGAAATGAACATTGTAATTATTCAGTTATTAATTATTATTATCAATTATATTATCAGCTGGTGGATAAAGTGCAGTGTAGTTGGTGTTGGTGCAGGGGTAGATGATTAGGAATGTCTGTCCGCCTCACACACACACACACACACACACACACACACACACACACACACACACTCACGTACACACACACACATATATATATAGTGTTTCTGTTTGTTTTCTAAGTAGGATCCAAATCAATATTCCCACTCCAGGAGCCTTCAAAGGCAGCCAAAAGTAGCCAAGTGAAAATCCTTGTTTGGGAAACAGCAATCGAAGCACAGGAGCATTGGATTTTTGGTGCAAAACAAACCAAAAAAAAAACAACAACAACACATATATATGATGATTATGAAAGCGAGCACAAACAGAGCGATATAAACAATGCAACGCCATCTCCCCCATTTGGTTTAATTAATTGCTTAATGCCAATAATATTACTGTAATGTGATGCTAATTACTGGGTAATTATGTAAACGATGGTTAACTATGATGATCAACGCTCAAATTAGCATTCACATCATTTCAGCATTATGCCCACCTCTTATAATTGCATTAAAAGATGTACGCAACTTTGAAACGCAAGCAGAGGAACCTTTTTTTTTATGAAGAAAACGTGCACCCACCCCCCCTCCACCCACACCCCTTCACTCCAACACACATCACAGTGCGCACACACACCCTTTCCTCCACCTCTGTACTTTTTTTACACACAGAATCCGCAGAAACATCTGTTAAGTAGGAGCAAATGTCAGCTAATTATTTCACCAAAGCATGTTTTTAATTGATCAACAGGGGAACAGCTGTAGAGTGGGTTCTCGCGTCACGGCGCTCGCTGGATGAAGATGGAGGAGGAGGAGGAGGGAGGAGCAGATTTTCTCTGAAACAGAGCACCAAACACTCTCCCCTCACCCACCGAAGTGTAGACGCAAAGGTCTGACCTGTCGTTTTAAGTATTTATTTCAACTTGGGAATGTAACAGAAGCGGAGGAGGAGCACTTTACCTTTAACCCGGGATTAAAGCCGTGTTAACAGGTTCAGATTCGACGCAAAGGCCGAGTATTTTCTCCAAAATGAGCAGGCGCTATACATCCAGTGTGAACAAACATCTGTGGTGACTAATTAAATACACGGGGCTGAATATTTCACTTCGTCCACCATGTTTCCAGCTGCATTTCCTGTAGAATTTGGCGAGACTGCGTCAGGTTTGAAGCACAAAGGAGTAGTGTGCGCCCATATCTGGAGGAGGGAAAGGGCCTGATAAGGACGATCGATACCAATGACTCAGCGATGACTCTGCAAGATGCTGAGATTTCATTCAAAACTTACTTTGCAGTCCTTGGAAAATACACCGAAATACACAGTAGGTTTACAGCTCGGGGAGATTTATGCGTAAAAAAGTAGTCGGAGTATAGATTAAATCCCGGTTTTAAACGGCGTCACGTCAAAGCATTTAGGAAATGGATTAAAATAGTTATAATGAAGGGGACATGAGTGTGGAAATATGAGGAAATAACCAACACTGTGTATTACTTGAAGCGAGTCAGAGGTGGCAAAAGTACTCCCATTCTGTACTTAAGCAGAAGTACTGTACAGTAAAAAATACTCTCATAAAAGTAGAAGTACTGACTCAACTCATGTACTTCAGTAAAAGTGAAAAAGTACAACTTCTCAATTGTAATAAAGTACAAAAGTAAAAAGTAAAACTGCATTTTTTTGTCATGAATGGTACAGTAGTTATTAAACCAAAATCATACAAAAAAAATCAGATGATCATATTAGAACTTTCATGGTAAAATTCAACAAAATACAGGTGGGTAGCAGCAAGGAAGTGAAAAAAATAAAAGATTTATGGAGGAAAATAATTTTCAGAACATTTAATGATGATGATCCTCTAATTTCACTGTAGTTGTTTTATTTTGAAGTGAACTTCAGCTCTGTTTATATCTGGTTACAGACGTCACAGAGCAGCACAGATGACCGATTTACTGATGTCGTCTGTTTAAGCCAAAAATAAAACCTTTAAAAGTGAGTTAGTGAGTAGAAAATGGATTTAATCGGGGGTTCTCAGCTTTGCAGGTATGTTCACAGCCTTCTCTCTCTTTCCCTTTGTATTTTTTGTATTTTCCGTACTGTCACATGCTTTTATTTTGAAAAAGTAATGAGCCTCTTCTGAGAATGTAACGAGTATAAAGTACTGATATTTATACAAAAATGTAGGGAGTAAAAGTAAAAACTTGCCAGACGAATAAATACTCAAGTACAGATACCTAAAAAATCCACTTAAGTACAGTAACTAAGTACTTCTACTTAGTTACTTCCCACCTCTGCAGCTAGTGTACTGTTCAGCTCAGCTTAGAACACAGGCCGAGTACCTGGAACCGTCAACTAAAGGACAATCCGAAAAACGGAGTAGAGTACAGATGAGTAGATACAAAATAGTACCTGATATGCGGCACTATATCCGAATGGAAAACCCTAAAAAACAAGTAGAGTCAAGTTAAGGAGGTACTAAAGTATATATATGTATGTTTGTTTTTATATCAAAACAGAAAAAAATGGAAAAAAACAAAACAAAACAGACTTTTCCAGTCTAATCTATCATGAACAGTGTTTATATGACAGTGTTTCCATGGTAACTACGGAGCCTCTGAGCTGAAATTGCCACTTGTTTTGCAAATTTTCTAATTCATTTTATTAATTTGATTTATTATTTGATGTGTTTTTGTTAATTCTCTTCTTTTTTTAAGCATTTTTTTTGGCAGCTTTTTAAAAAGTTTCTTCATTTTTGTTCAATTATTGGCTCATTTTTCCACATCTGATTTATTAGACATGACATCTGTATTTTACACCAATTATTATTAGATATCAATATCTTATTATTAGATCAATAGATGCCTTTGGTCACCAGTGGCTCTTTGGGCGTTTATGGGTTACATAACCCACACGATTTTTTTATTTGACAAAATATCTTTTTTTTTTTACTTCTTTTTAATTTTTTTTCTTCATTTTTGTTCAATTTGTGGCTCATTTTTCCATATCTAATTAATTAAACATGACAAACTGTATTTTACACCAATTATTATTAGATATCAATATATTATTACCTCCGCCAAGGAGGTTATGCTTTACTGTGCGTTTGTTACCATCCGACTTTGTTAACAATCTCACTCAAAAAGTTATGGACGGATTTTGATGACATTTTCAGGGTATGTCCACTCTGGGTCAAGGAAGAGATGATTAAAT
>JAQQZY010000013.1:9912890-9922969 GCA_030068375.1 Ostorhinchus rueppellii | reverse complement strand
TAAATATGGACATTTATGGGGATTATTTGTCAACAAGGACTATTTTGTTATTCCAACTGGTCATTTTCTGTTTGAATAACAATGAAATTGTTATGTTTTTGATAAACTATGAAGTTATTTCTGTTTTCTTGTTTTCACAACAGGTGGATGAATACACTTGTTAAACACCGTATATGACTGCCACTCATATTCCCACATTGTTAAAAGGACACATCGAGTTATGGAGAAAGATTTAAACTGTAAAATCCCTCGAATATACACAGGTTTGTTTTTTTTTTGTCTCACTCATTAGAGCACAACTTTATTTTATTTTGAAATTATTTAGAAACAGTGATTATGACTGACCCACATCCACCCCACCCTGTACACCATCAGATACAAACTGTGCAAACCCTTGCTCTTATTTTTTTTAGTTTATTTCAGACACAAACAAAATACAAAACCTCAGGGAAAATAATGGCAATAATGAAACAAAATCAGCAAACAAACAAAACAATAGAATAATAGATGAAAAGAACAATTGTTGTGCCTGATGTTCTTAAATGACACATCACGTTATTGATAAGGGATGATTGTTGGGGTTAGCGTTAGCATCAGGACGTCTGATTCCACCTCCCATTCAAGCCCATATGACTGTAAAGCTCATATTTCATCCTGTTCCAGCCTGTTCAGGTGTGATCACCTCTTATCATCTGCATCCTCACTGCAGATGCCACTGCAGAAACCGAACCTGACATTGCAGAACTGAGAAGTAATTAGAGGCCGGTGTGGCGCGCTCCTTCGGCTGACACCAAATCAATGCAGTTTTTCCGCGTTATCAATTAAAGACGTGTAATTACAAGCGTGGAGAATTGCCTCTCACAAACAGTCAAAGCCAGAGACGGCCCTTCACTGCTGGCTGCCTCCGGAACCCCTCCTCGATGCGCACCGCGTTGACCCCGCCGCCTCGAATGACAACCCGGAGCTGCAACGACCGGTTTGTTTATGGATTTTATGGCGCTCGCTTCAAACACCTGAGCAATAAAGCCGCTGTAGCGTGCAGCACCGAAATGCCGTACACTTGGTCGCGAGCCAAAGTGCAAAATGTATTACTCAAGAGCCCGGCTCCCAATTGAAGCCAGCTGGGTTTGAACCATTAGCCGGTACAAGCAGAGACAACCTGGTTGCCGAGCGCGCCGACACTCCTGGGTAAATGAAAGAGGCCTCGATGCTACTCCCACCTCCCTCCCTCCCAACATCCGAGCCCTCCACCCCGCGGCCTCCCATCAGCACCTGTGAAAATGGATTTGAAATGAGGGCACATCCCCCACTCCCCGTCTCCCAAATGAGCAGATGGAGGCTTCCGCAACGATTATCACCACATTACCTGGGAGTCTGTTGATGAACAGGAACAATACAGGCAGTGCTAATAAACCCCAATCAAACATGACACCGCCGCTAATGTCGCTCACTTCTCTGTCCCTACAAGGCACGGGTAGTGGCGCATATTCGTTTTCATCAAAGTCCAAGGCTACAGCTGCATTTTCCACGAGCGCAGTCGAGTCAGGAGGCCTCAGACTGGGCTCATAAAAGCAACCGCGGCTTCAGGAACAGTATTCACACAGAGCTAAAGAGCGCTTTCATTTCAACCAAATTCTCAGCCTCATAAAAGCATCAAGCGCGTCTGTCCTGAACATAAATATAAACTATCATCAGACAATGTGTTCTACTTCGCAAACTCATTTTACGGTATCAGCTGGTTTTGACGACAAGCGTTTATGGGTACGTTTAGAGAGTTCGAGAAAGACACAAGGGTTCGCTTTAATCCGCCAGGGACAAGTTAATCGCACAGTTTAACAGTTTTTTCCACATGAAGTGTATAATTTTCAGGGAGTGAAACTGTATTTAGACCAGCGGTGTCAAAGTCATTTTAGTTCAGGGGCCAAATACAGCCCAAGGTCGGAGCAGTAAAAGAAATATAACCCATAAATATTAATAATAAGCTATAATAAATAGTGAGAACTCCGACTTCTTCTCTTTCAGGGCACCAAATTCAGTTAAATTACATTTATTAACTATCCTTCCACCAAAAAAAAATAAAAAAATGTGAATAATATCTACAACCTGAAAAGGAAAAATGCAAGTTTTAACAATATTATGCCTCAAATTATCGCTTACTCATGGACATTACAACATACAGTCATGGAAAAAATTATTAGACCACCTCTTATTTTCTTCAAGTTCTTGTTCATTTTAATGCCTGGTACAACTAAAGGTACATTTGTTTGGACAAATATAACAAAAACAACAAAAATAGCTCATAGTAACAAGTAAGTTTGATTTCTAGAGCTTCTTTCACAGATAAAATGCTTTAAACTGCAAGATACAGTTAAAAGGAATTAAAAATACAGATTGATTGTGGAAAAACTACTGATATATTAACAAAAACTACCCTTAATATCTCTGCTATTAACACTGAGATTGAAGTTTGGAACTGAGATCATTTTAATCCTCTTAACTGTTGTGTAATTTTTGCCCCGCCCCCTGAAGTGGAGGCAAGGGGTAGGGTTTTTGGTTTGGTTTGTTTGCTTGTTAACACTCTAGCAGCAAAACTATTGGTTGAATTCATACCAAATTTGGTTTGAAGATTGCCAGTGACCCAGAATAGATCTTAATAAATTTTGGGAAAAGTAGGTCAAAGCCCATATTTTTCGGTAAATTTTTTTAAATTTCTTTTTCCCCCTATTTTCTCATAATAGGTGAAATTTCAAATGTCAGTAGCAGCAAAACTATTGGTTAAATTCACACCAAATTGTGTTTATTCATCCACAGTGATCCAGAATAGATGCAATTACATTTTGGGAAAAACAGGTTAAACTTAAAATGTTTTCAGAATTTTTAAAATATTTTTTGGTCCCATTTACTTATAATGGGACCAATTTCACATCTTTAGAAAAACATCAATTTTGTTTCACTTTACTTCAAAGTTTCCACATATATAGAGTCAACTGATACGATGACATCAGCACATGCACAGACGTGATGGCATCAGCTGGGTCGATGCCAAAATAAGCCACAATACATGCAAGGGGGTGGGGTTTGTTATGGCTGGAACCACTTGTTAAATGTTATAAATTCATCCCACAGTTGGGGTCAGTTCCTTTGGCGGGCCAGTTGTGGTCCACGTGCCTGAGTTAAGGCCCATTTATGCTCCCTTTACGGATGAAAATGTATACGCCCATTTCAGATGATGTTACCGTCACTGCCTACGTACTCACGTGTCCTTAACGGTGGCAAGGGGGAAGTTTATGCCAACAAACTCAAAAATAAACTTGGTGACTGTGGAGGAGGTATTGATTATGTACCTCCTGCATATGAGACGAAAATCAAAGCGACCTTGTAGGAGGCAGGGGTCAGTGAGGCCAGTTAATTAAATACATCACAATTTAAGGACGGAGAATTCTTCAATAGTTTCTCACCAAAAAGTTCCACCATTCTTATTTCTTCTTCGTGACTCACTAAAGCTACGTATCGGGTAGTGACACTAACACTGCCCTCAGGGTTTCCGGTGGTACTGCGCCGTTTGTCCCGTATCCGTAAGTTTTATGGAGACGTGCTGAAATCGCAAGAAATGAACGTGAAGTACGGACAGAAGGGCTCCGTCCGTATCTGTATTTAACGTTGAGCATAAATGGGCCTTTAGACCATCAAAATGCTAAACCTCCCTCTTCACAACAGATAAAAGAGTCCGTCGGCAGCCGCAACTGCATGAGACTTAAATTTATGTACCTCTGTGATTTATGTAACGCATAAGCACATAAATCATATGTATATTTGTATTTACACGGAGGATGGATGGAGTGAAGGTAGTTTAAAGATGATTCACTAACCTCACATTATGTCGTCTAAACTTTATTGTGTGATTGCTCTGGGAATTTGCCTGATAAGATTTTTGTTTCCAACTGCATTTATTTCTTTCAAACATGATTTATGGTCTAATAAATAACGTTGTGATACTTTGGTCTTTTTCTGGTACGCAGCAGTATATCTCTCCCCATCTTCACACTTCTTTTCCTGTCTCTTCTTTTGTTTTATTGTTAGTGCTCAGATTTCTCCCTCTGGGAGTCTAGCGCTCTCACTCCGTCTCCCTCCTGCCTCCTTTTCTTCACCCAAAAAAGCCCAACTGTAACAACAGTGGTCTCCAAACAACCAGGGGATTCCAGACGACTGACCTCAGCGCTGTGTGTCCACCGCTGAGATACAAATATTTACCCCTATCGCATTCGGCTCAGCAGTGAGGGCCTCCCCACCATGAGAAACACTCCACCGACGAGCCTGGGCTTGACTCGAATGCCCCCAGAAAACCAAACTGACCCTAATACACACATTCATATCGGAGGAAAACCTGCAAAGTGGTATTAAGACAGCTGATGTAATGCTTCAAAGAGCTGGGATCTGTTTCATGTGAGGGGGTTTAACCGCTGCTGTGTGACGGCGAGATGGATTACAAGGTCAACCGGTGAACTGGTTCAGCACAGGCACCGCTGTTGGCACTGCAGCGCATGGGTTTTTGGGTTTTTACTTTTTATTTTAATATTTGTCATGCTTTTACAGAGGGATGGGAATCGAGAACCGGTTCTTAATTGGAGCTTTTCCACTGCCAACCCTACACCACTCTACTCGGCACGCTTCAGTACGACACGACTCTACCCACTTGTTGGACCGGCACGGTTGTGTTTCCACTGCCAGCCGTCACTAGTCGGGAACCCTTTTTATTCTCACCTCGAACCCTGATGCTTCCTTTTCCCACCTGCGAAAAAATGGAGCGCACCACTACGAATCATCAGTTACAATGTTTATGCGATCTTGGTTGGTTGTAATCTGGAATGCAATTTTGTTGCTCTGACAAGACAATTCGAATTCTAACGCCATTGTGGCTACGTTCTGACCAAAACAACGCAGCGTATGCCTTCGCAATGATGTCATCGCACATGCGCAAATAAGGCGGAATCAATAAAGCTGGCCATACACTGTGCGATGTTCTCAACTGCGGTATTCAGCTGCTGCTCATACTGTGTGAGTGGATCACAGGGGTTAAAATTTCGCAGCTCACGAATCCTGTTCTCACGCGATACGATCCGATGCTCTGATGCGATCTGACTGCTCACACGACAAGACACGTCGGACTCTTGTGTCTGGAATTACAATGTAAAAAGAAGATGAAGAAGCCGGAATTGGGAGATGCTTGGATGCTCACGGACGCTTTCCTGAGACTCAATGATGCTCAATTAAGAAAAACGCATTTCCCTGGCAATTTGTGCCGTTCTGTGAGCAGACGCCAAGAAGAAAAGGCAACGGCGACGTGTACGGACAAGGAAATGGCGGGTTTGCCAGTGTTCAGGTCATGCGCTGTGCTGCCATGCTTCTTCTTCTTCTCGTCGGTGTGAATTGGCGGACAGCAAACAACTTTTGGTGTGCTTTACCGCCATCTTCTGATATGGAGTGTGGAAGTGCTGCCACGCTGCTCTGTTGTCTACTTTTCTCTTCCGTATCTATGTTTACGCGTGCGTAGCGCGAAAGGGTTGAGGTAAATCGGCTCGTGCCGCTGCTTCAACAGTGCGACAACCTCACAAGCGGCGACCAGGATTTCAAAGAAGTTTGATTTTCATCCGATCGATCGGGAGGTGGTCGTGAGGTGTTAATCGCTTCTCGTTACTCCATGCACGACCCGATGAGAGACGCACGATTGAGCCAAAACTCGGCCCGATCTCCAAAAGAGTCGCACGACTGAAAAAACGTGGCAAAATGAGCCAAAAATCGCACAGGGTATGCCCAGCTCAAGCAGAATCGTTAAGCGGGGAAACGATTCCAAGGAATTGAGCGACTAGGATCCGGTTCTCGATTCCCATCCCTGCTCTCAACACACCATATATGTTTTACGAGTATGTTTTTTTTTTTTTTAATCAGTTACTAGAAATTTCAGGCGACCCCACAGTCCTCAACAGTCCGACTAAATCCCCTGATGAGCCGCTCGTGTACATTACAGTGCTTTAAACTTCACACTGATGAATGTGCTTTTATTGCTGAGGTATCGACTTCCTGTCTGCTCATGTTTTCCTACCAGTGCATGAGCTGTGACTGTCTGCCTTTTATTGTCTGCCTCTTAAACTTTTTTTTTTTTTTTTTTTTATTAGCTTATGGTACCAAAGAAAGTCCTAAAAGATTAGATTTGTCAGATGTGCGTGAATTGGATAAATCACAGCGCTCTGTAAAAACACCACCAAGGGTCTGAGTACACAATGTATTCCTTTTCAAAGCACCCACTGCAGTAGTTTGGATTTGACACTGATCAAGCATAATCATCGGCCGATCAGGGCTTGTGTGCGTTTGAGGAACCCACACACACACACACACACACACACACACACACACAAAGAGCATCTCCCCCTCTGTCTTCCCAGTGCAAGTCGAGCTAACCACTCCAGGGAGCTGGAGACTCAATTAATGACATACATACAGCACTTGCAAGATGTCAGGAAGAAAGAAAAGCACACAACTGCACATATGCACATTAAAGGCTGCTCTATATGTCTGATGTCCTGGGTGTGTGCAGTGTGTGTGCTGTGCATACAGTAGGCTAGCGTATGTAGGCTAAGGCCGGCCTCTGGGGATTACTGTGTGGGTCTCTGCACGACCCGCCTTCATGTTTAGAACACGCTGCAGCCGACTGGAACCTGTTTTCGACCAAACACTAGTACTGGTACTGGTACTGGTACTGGTACTGGACAACACACTGAGGCTCCTGTGTGAGCTATAAACAGGAAATAAAGAGGAATACATGGTCTGAACTGGGTTATTGTTTGAGAACTCAGACATGTGCCTGTGGTGATCTGATCGGACTTTAACTGATATTGTTTTACCTTATTTTATTTTATATTTTCTTACTTTATCTTATCATATGTTATCTTATCTTTTACATTATTTTCTCTTATCTCGCCTTACTTTATTTTCACTTACCTTATCTTTTCTTTTCTTACTTTATCTTCTTTTATCTTATCTTTTACCTTATTTATTTTATGTTATTTTCTCTTATCTTGCCTTATTTTATTTTACCTTATATTTTCTTTTCTTACTTTATCTTATCTTTACCTTATTTATTTTATCTTACCTTTTGTTATTTTATCTTATCTTGCCTTATTTTACCTTATCTTAACTTACTTTATCTTATGCTATCTTCTACCTTATTTTATTTTTTTACCTTATTTTTACCGTGCCTTATTTGACCTTATTTGATCTGATGCTATTTGATTTGATCTTATTTTTATTGTACCTTATTTTATATCTTATTTCTATCGTATCTTATTTATTTTATCTTATTTTACCTTATTTCATCTTGTACCTTATTTTTATCGTACTTTATTTTATTTTATTTTATTTGATCTTACCTTATCTCTTATGTTTTTATCTTACCTTATACCTGATTTTATTCTATCTTATCTTTACAATGGTGTATTTAGGGCCACATAAGGAAATAAAAACACGTTTCATTACAAGAACAAAGTTGTAAAATGTGAAGCTAAAACCCATAATTTTATGAGACTAAAGTTGAATACAAACCATCATACATTTATTTTATTTTTTTAACTCTAATTTCGTCTCATTTTATCTTCTCTTTTACAACTGGAACAAGAAGACAAGTGAAAGTCAGGTTGTATATGTGTGTTTATTCTCTTATTAAAAGGACGGATGAGTAAAACAGGAACCAACGATTTGTCCAACATGAGGAGAATTACAGCACAGAAACCCAGATGAGCTGCTGATCCCAGACATTAAACATCACAGTCAGGTTTGAACCTCACTTATCACTTTTTTTTTATTATTATTATTATGACTTCCATATATTCTTAATATTCGGTAAAACTCCTACCTTTATCTTTACAGTCACTCGAGGAGGCCCAGGTAACGGACTGAGGCTGGAAAAGAACAAAAAACTGTGTTAATATCCACATTCCTATGATTTATTAGGATGAATATGGACTTTTTTTTTTACACATTTATTAAGTGTAAAAGTTTTGAAAGTTATATGTGTTTTTTATTAAATTACAAAAATAAACACAGACATCGAGTGAGAAGACACGATTACGGTAAATAAATCCTGAAATAAACGGCCTCGCCTCCTCGCTCGGCTGCAGCTCAACGGCTGCCACTTGGAGGAGGACGGTGGCGTCCGCTCACAGATCCTTGGGGTCAGAGGTCATTCCAGTTCTCCTGGTGAAAGGTGAGAGAACCAGTGCACGGGTCAGTGGTGCTGAAATCTCATTTAGGAGATTGACCCCCCGGGGGCCGGCCGGAGTCGCTCTGGCGCTCGGAGATGTCGTCACGCAGGGGATGATGTATAGGCTGGAGTCTGGACGCAACACACACACACACACACACACACCTAGGTCGACAGGCGCTGATGCACAGGCCTTGGGAGCATGGCAGCGTGGCAACACATCTTTCATCAGATAAGATGAAACTTTAAATGAGCCTTGAGTGGAAACAGAGACGTTACAAATAATAACAGCGGGAAACAAACTAATGTGCAGATAAGAACGGAAGCAAAAGGGCTCCGGATCAGACACAACCGATCATTTCAGCTCTGATACAGGTTAAGTAGAAATGTACAGGTCACAGTCGGAAAAGGTCGGGGTCGTTGGAGAACAGCAGCGCAGCCTATCAGCAGAGGATTCAGGGAAAACACTGAACGGCAGCTCACCCACAGACACGTGGGGTTCCAGGTGAGGTGGACGCCAAAGGTGGAGTTAGTGCACGTGGACTGTTACTGCACTGTACAGCATTTTAGGAGGATTTCTACCCTCACTTTAATACAAATATACAATATGGACTCCTGACTTTAGTGTTAATCTGAATACTTTATTAATCCCAGTTTACTTTGTTGTTTTTATGAGTATTTCTGTCCTTTGTGCGACTTACTTTCATATAAATATACAGTATGGACTTGTTACTTTAGTGTTAATCAGAATACTTCATTAATCCCAGTTTTTAAATTTTTTTTTGTGCTGTGTGAAAGAAGAAGAAAAAGTAGCAGGAACAAAAAAACAAACTACAGAAAGTAATGTGTACAGTATGCATGACAAATATTTTCAATACAAGTATAATAAATATGCCTCAATAACAGATAGTTAATGGATTTTCCATCATAATAGTCAATATCATGGATGACAAGACAAAACAAGTAATGGTGAATTAATTATGGTGAAAACATGTATTTTGTTTTATTTTATTTTAGCACCAAAAGGCAGCCAGACTTCCATTCTGCTGTCAGGATGCTGGACAAGTTAAAAAAAAAAAAAAAAAAAAAAAAGCGTGCATTTCTATATACAAAGTCTTCTACACGTTTACATATTCACATACAAACTGTTGGTGGTAATGACAAAAAGTTTCAACACTTATTTGAAGTTGTAAATATATATATATATATATATATATATATATATAAGCATCATCAAATCATATAAATTTGAAAAAAAGAGTGTGCAGAAGTATGCACTTATTAAAAAATTGCCACCCCTTTCTACTCACCATGTTTTATATATCGACATATACACCCCATAAATAACCACATTAAGAAACACACATACTGCATCTATACAAAACATGTGTACATAAATATCTATATCAATAAACATATATACCAGATCCATACAAATATATAAAACATATGTATCCGACATAAACATCCGTTTCTACTTATATGCCATATGTTCAGCCATTTTCCCTCCTTTTCCATAAACCCTATTTAAAACAATATTCTTTTGTCTTTTTAAATATATTTACGTTTGTACTTTACTTCATGTCTTGCTCCAGACTATTGCGGCACATGAAATTCACATTTTGAGTTTTTATTATTTTTTAGACTTTTCCAAAGTTGCTCCACATTGCAGGTACCATGTACTGAGGATGGGGTTCCACAGTGGGGTTACAGATGGTTTAACAGTGTTCACGTTCCATGAACATGACCATGGGCGTCACACCCGTGGGGGATGGGGGGTATGCAACACCCCCACTTTTACAATAAGGCGATTTCATCCCCCCCA